>CAUHTR010007372.1:108161-181449 GCA_959609185.1 Schmidtea polychroa | reverse complement strand
TTTTAAGAAGATAAATTTAATAATAGTCGTCATCATCAGCACACCCCTTATACTCGAGAAACCTTGATCTGTGATAGGAAAATTTAAAGATGAAAGCAAGGTCTACGGGTATAAGGAATGGGTTTTTCTAAGACCAAAGTACTATAGTTTATTCGGTGTCAAAGATACTATGAGGGCTAAAGGGGTGAAGTTAATGGGGACAGAGATGGGGCACCAGTCATATTTAGACTGCTACAATAACAACGTAGAAGTTGCAGTGCCGCAAACTAGGATCGGGACGCGGAACCACCAGCTATATACCATCAAAAAATAGTAAAATCGCCATTGACCAAATAACGATTTGACAAGCGATTATGGGTGTGGAAAAATAATAGTATCGCATTTGGGCATTATTTTGGGGTTGATGCTGTAGATAATGATCAAGTATTGGATGAAGTTGTACCGCTCTCTGTAGGTTTCAGTCCAGATTTCGATGAAAGTGATCAAATATTAGAGGAAGTGGACCGCTTTGTGGAGGTTTCAGCCCAGATTCGATGATAGTATCGATATAGATGTTGATATAGACGATATTATAATAACTGATGATGATGATGACGACTATTATTAAATTTATCTTCTTTAAAAACTAGACTTTTAATGTGTTCATTTTTATTTTTAATTGATGTATAGTTTTCAAATTTAATCATTTTTAATAATCGTAATAATACATCTTTTAATATGTGTATTTTTATTATTATTTTGAAAACATGTGATAGTTTTCAAGTTTAAACATTTTTAATAAAAATAATAATAATGATAATAATAATAATAATAATAATAATAATAATAATAATATAATAATAATAATAATAATAATAATAATAATAATAATAATAATAATAATAATAATAATAATAATAATAATAATAATAATAATAATAATAATAATAATAATAATAATTATAATAATAATATAATAATAATAATAATAATAATAATAATTAATAATAATAATAATAATAATAATAGTAATAAAAATAACTTGCGAATCTTGATTGTAACCAGCTATGTGGAGATTTCAGCCAAGATTTCGATGATAAGGATCAAATATTGGATGATGTTGGACCGCTTTGTGGAGATTTCAACCAGATTTCGATGATAGTATCGATATAGATGTTGATATTGATGATATATTATTAACTGATAATGATAATGATGAATATTATTAAAAAAATATATCTTTCTTAAAAAAAAAAAAAAAAAAAACTAGACTTCATGGTTCATTTTTATTGGTGTATTAAAAACTTGTGATAGTTTTCAAGTTTAATCATTTTTAATAATCGTAATAATAACATCTTTTAATATTTACATTTATTGTTGTATTGAAAACATGTGATAATTTTCAAGTTTAAACATTTTTTATTATTAGTAATGATAACTACTTTTAATATGGTCATTTTCATTTATGGTATTTTGAAAACTAGTGTTAGTTTTAATTTATACATTTTAAATAATAATGACGATAATAATAATGATGTTAATAATAATAATTAATAATAATAATAATAATAATAATAATAATAATAATAAAATAATAATAATATAATAATATAATAATAATAATAATAATAATAATAATAATATAATAATAATAATAAGTAATAAAGGTAATAATAATAATAATAATAATAATAATAATAATAATAATAATATAATAATAATAATAATAATAATAATAATAATAATAAAACAATAAAAATAATAATAATAATAATAATAATAATAATAATAATCCATTATGAGATGTTGAGTGTAACCAATACTATTTGAGCAATAACCATAAGGGGACAAAATATCTGTCGGATAAAATCAGAGTATACCTTTGTTAAAAGATTGAATTATTATTAAGAGAAATTCAAACAATCAAACGATCAATAGAATATCTGAAAATCAATTCAACGTTACCAATTTCAAACAATAATGCTGCGAATATTAGTACATCAATATTTAGTTTACCTTTGTTAATTTTACATTATTTTATTGTTTAAAAAAAAATGTATGTTTTGCTGATTTGTTGATTTGCGAGTTGTTGAGCGTGAGCAGTACCCTTGTGAGCATTACCCATAGGGGGACAAAATATTTGTCGGATAAACTCGGAGTATATATATAATACTAATAATAATAATACTAATAATAATATAAATAATAATAATAATAATATAATAATAATAATAATAATAATAATAATAATAATAATAATAATAATAATAAAATAATATAATAATAATAATTATAATAATAATAATAATAATAATAATAATAATAATAATAATAATAATAATAATCATAATAATAATGATAATAATAATAATAATAATAATAATAATAATAATAATAATAATAAAAATAAATAATAATAATAATAATAATAATAATAATAATAATAATAATAATAATAATAATAATAATAATAATAAATAATAATAATAAATATAATAATAATAATAGTAATAATAAAACCCTTGTGAGATGTTGAGTGTAACCAATACCATTGAATTCTTTGAAGGTTATTGAACCTCCATAGACCTTCGATGGTCTCAAAATACTCACCATTCAAATACCTTCGAATGAACTCTTAAATAATAAAAACCATTGGCGGGAACTCTGAGAATTTAATTTTAAAAAATTTAGCATGACTCATCGCATGACTCATAGCATGACTCATCGCATGACTCACTGACCTTGAGAATGACCTTGAATGAGTCATCAGATGAGTCATATGACCTTGAATGAGTCATTGTGTGAGTCATATGACCTTGGGTGAGTCATTGGGTGAGTCATATGACCTTGAATGAGTCATCGGATGAGACATATGACCTTGAATGCGTCATCGGATGAGTCATATGACCTTGGATGAGTCATTGGATGAGTCATGTGACCTTGAATGAGTCATCGGATGAGTCATATGACCTTGACTGAGTCATCGGGTGAGTCATGGGCTTTGTTTCAATGACCTTGATGAGCCATATGACCTTGAATGAGTCATCGGATGAGTCATGGTCTTGTTTTAATGACCTTGATGAGTCATATGTCTTTGTTTAAAATTTGACCTTGAAAAAAAAATTTTAAATGGCGGGGGTGGGGGTTAGGGGTATGTCTTAGTCCCAGAGGGCCGCTGGGTTAGTGGGCCGCTATCCCTCTACTCTAATGCACTAGAACATAGGTTCCCAAGCCTTTTTCGGGTGACGACCATTTTTATTAAGCCAAGTTACCCGCGATCCTGATACAATCTAAAAAAGCATTTTAACAAGGTAAACGAAAAAGAAAACAAATAGATTTTTAGTATAACTTATTTTATGTCTAATAATCGATTTAATGCGATGGTTGAAATTGCATGTTATTAATCAGCCTCGAAATTCGCGGTTGGGTTTGTTAACCCCAACCTCATATCCTTCTCAACATTTAATTTATTTCTATCTTCGTTTTTAAACGGAGAAGAGTTGAAAATCCACTCTCGCAGAGATATGTAAAAAACAAATGGAACTAAAAGTCGAAAAACAACCATTGCCACATTTGAGTATGAATTATACATAACACACCAGAATTGTGTGAGTGATTTTCCCTAAAGAAGTTACATGCCTAGGAATCATTCACAAATCTAAGAATTTATCTTGTAATTCATCAGGAATGCTGGATACATCTAAGGTAGCAGAGAATGGATTTCGTCTCATTGTGTTCCTTTTCTTTCAGCTAAGTGAAAGTAACGCTGGAGTTCATTTAAGGGATTCGGAATACCGGTAATCTCCTCTTTAAATTTTCATGTATTTCACTTTCACCAGAGTCATCTCAACATGGAAATATTTCCAAGATGTATTTTCTTCGCCAGTTTTAAAACTTGGATAAAAAGCCCTGTGATTATCGTGAAATACAATAATGTTAGTTTTCTTTCCCTGAAGTTTCAAGTTAAGTCTATTTGTGTTTCTAATATATCTGCTAAATATGCTACTCTTTTCGACCAAGCTTCGTCGTTAAAGTATAACAAAAACGGTCATGTTTCCCTTGCACTATCAGAACAACTTGATTTCATTTTTGAATTCAAAGACACGATTATCAATATTCTTTTGACAACCAGCGTACTGCTGTGTAGAAAAGAAGGACTTCGTGATCAGAATCCATATCTTTACATAGTTCTTTAAATAGATGTTTGTTAGAGCTCCCCATTGATATAATTTACAATTTTTATCAGCAAATCAAGTACCTCTTGCAGAGAATTGGAACTCTCTGGCAAGGGCAACTGGTGAATCATACAGTGGTTCAGGTTGCTGGGGAGCTAGCTCTTTTACTTTTTCTGAAAACCCGACTTTTTCCCACTTTAATCCTTACTCTCAAAAACGTATTTATCTTCTCGAAAATATCTTCGCTCTTTGTAGCAGTTTCAAGTCTACTAAAAAAATAAGAACTCCTCTTTTAAATCATCTAAAAAAATATATTCCCAAAGACAAGCAACTGAGAACACAAACTTATATCGGTTGATTCATCAACTTGGAAAGAAAACAATGATGAAACCTTGATTTCATTCAAAATCTGTTCTTTGATGTCTACTGACATGTCTGATATACGTCGCTGAATAGTATTATTAAAAAGAGATTTCGTTGCATCTTTACTTCACTGGAATCCCCAATAATTAATTTCACAATCTTCAACATGCAGGGTTTGATGAGGTTTTTCCAATTGTGTGAGGTTCTTTTGCCTGGCAATTTCCAATGCGATTTCTTGTGATGTTTGCACTAACACTGTGCTTTCTTGCTGAAAACTTCTAGTTTGATCAAATCTCGGCGTTTGCAACTATTTCATAGCGACCAAAGAACTCCAAATCCTTTTGGGGTTTTCTGAATGCTTCGTTTCTAAGTGACGTTTCATTTTTGAAGGTTTCATAGACTCGTTATTAAAACAACTTTGCATAATACACATTGTGGTTTTTTTTTTATTCGTTACAAATCAAGTATGTAAAGCCAAATTTGAGATATTCTTTTGAATATTTACGTTTCTTTCCATTGCTGCGGAAAGAAAAATTTATGCTATGTAAATAATAATATACCTGAAAAACTAAACGAATGAAATATTGAAATTCTATGTAAAAGTTATAATTTTTTTTCATTAAGTCACACCTACGTATGTATGAAGTGTTTTATAAAAATGAAACAACCGCAAACGCACACTGCAACCGAATTTTCTGAACAACATACAATACTGAATAGGCTTGTAATGACCAGAGTTTAGAGATAGTGCATACTTAGTTTTGTAGAACTTTTAAGTTTCAATTTGTAGGCTTTTAGCTATTTCATATCATAGATAATATCAAAGTAAATAAAAATTTGTTTTTTCAAACCAATACTGACTGTCTTGTTGATTAGTAAAACTTTCAAACATAGAACATTCAAAAACACACCCCTAAGCGCCAGCAGGTATAATAGTTTAAATGTTATAATTAGAGTAAAATTTTAAAATATATTAATTTTAATAGACAATAAATCAAGGTGTGAGTTAAAACAATTTTAAGGCCAAAATTGGAATTAGATATTTTTTTGTTTTAAAACAAAATTTTAATAGTGATGGTTTTGTAAAAATAGGTGGGTGACACAACACTAAACAGTATTAAGTCGAGTTAAACTCAAAACACGATAAAAACACAAATATGGACAGACATAAAAAATCATAAACATAAAAATAATATTAAAATATTAGCATATACAAGAATTATAACAACAAAATTATACAAACATAACAAACACGTAACAAATTTAAAATAAATTCAAATGAATAAAAGATAAAAATAAAATTTTAGCAAAAGAATTAAAAAATAGATTGAGAATAAGCAAAAAATGAATTTATGATAAGTTAAAATTAGTTGAAAAACAATAATCAAAAACTTAAATATTTTAGAAAATAATTTTAATTATTGTGTTTAATATGAGTCAAAGGTATAGGAAAATGTTGATTAGTTCGTTCAAAAATAAATTTATTGTATGAAAAATATTGATCGAAATTTTTAAGTTAATGGAGAAGAATGCAAAATAAATGGATTCCAGATCACAAATATCTATTGTATCATACAAGTTTATCGTGGCTTTCAAAAATATAACTACTTGCAAGTTTTTCTTTGGGGTACTGAAATCGTCTCCTTTTTGATACTTCTGATTTTAAGTTTCTTCGCGAAAACATTTACTGGCTTAAAATGATATTCCTAAACTTATTTCCTATTAAAATTGCAATTACTAACTTAAATATTATTGTTTAAGTAATTCAGAATGAATTTTAGAAATATCAAATTTTAAGTTTTATTTATTTTGTTGTTTAAATTTTTACTTATTTCAATTATGAAAGTTACTCCTCGTATTTTGTATTTTCATATTTTAAAAAAATTAAAAACCCTTCCTGAAAATAAATTTCAATATTATAAAAATTTCGTTCGACAAGTATTTATTTAAATTGTAAATTCTTTATAAATCCTCGAGTAATTTAGCAATTTAATAGTCATTCAGATGAAACAGATCACCAACGAATAGATGAAATCATTTCAAAGGCGTATGAAGATTTAGATTGGATTATGGACAAAGTAAATTCTTATGTATATTTTAAATTTATATTGTTTTTAGCACTCCATTAAAAATGAAGTTCATTATTCAAAGTGAAATGTTAATTGTGATTAGTTTAATGCCTGTTGAATTAAATAATTGTTTTTTAAACTACGATTTTAATTTTTAATGCGGATTTCTAGATATTAATAATCATGTTCTTTGTAAATTAAATATTATTTTATTACATTCATGTAAATTATTATTATTCGAGTTTATTTGGATATTGTTGAAAATGGATCATAATATAATATTATTTCTGTAAAATGAATTATACATTTTGATTAAGAACATCTTCAAGTGAAATTTTACCTGATACAAAACTGGTATAAATTCATTTCTCCTATAATAAATGTATCCACTTCGAAATTTTTCTTCAGCGCTAATATTATTCATCTAGTCACAGGGCGCTGTTATATAAACAATTTTTTAGATATTATTTTTCACACTTTTGGCAATTGTTGAGTGTTTCTTAAGCCACTATTTTTGCGACGAAGCCTCACTTAAAGGGTACCAGATGTTTTTGGCATCTCTTACGTAACAAATGTTAAGAGAATCTCGAAAAAGGAAAATGAAATAGTTCCGGGGATTAAAGTACCTTTATTACCAATCTATATGATAAATTCTTTGAATTTTTGCCAATAACCTAAACATTATTAACGACAAGAAAATAAAAATATTTATTTTTAGAAGACGTCGTTAACTGATATTTAGTAAATGCAAAACACAGACAAACAAATACCTATCACCATATTACTAACATTAAGAAACCTTGTAACCATTTAATAATAACTCAAATCATCAATGTGCTATTTTAAAAGAAAATCAACGCAACAAAATGATTGTTTCTATTAAATCGATTTTTGTAAGAACTTTTATGTCAACATAATCCAACAGTTCGTTTTCCCCTTTATATGGCTTACATTGTGGCTTTTTTTGACAACGAAGGGAAGCGCAAGATATATTGAGTCGGTTTGTTATACTCTATTATGATTTCTGTTAAAAATTTAATGAATTGTGGCATGGATTTTCGGTTTATTTATTCGAAAACCAAGAGGTGCAAAACCAAATTTAATTGCAGTTTCCACGGTAAAGCTAATAATTTGTAGCTTTATTTTAATTAATAACTGTAAACAAATTAAACTTAGTTCCCTGACTAGACTAATAGAGTTGAATGTCGGAGAGTAAAAAATGTCACCGAGATATTTATATATATTCCAGAATTCTGAGTAAAAGAATTAAGATGAATTGTATTAAATTATTGGATTAAAGTAGGTTGTATTGCAAACGTACTTTCCTCCCGAAAGTCATTGTTGTAATATTGAATTATTAGTGTCGCTGTAAATTGGTAATCATTAAAAAATTTATATTGTCTGGAGATTGTTATTCTTGTTAAACAAGGAACGCATTGGAGACAGGTCAATTTCACCAAGGACCCAAAAATATATATACATGATACGTTAAGGATGATATCTGGAGACCCTTGCCCTCAAAAAGATAAGATTATTTAAGAATAAAATGTATTCAAAAAACTATTTACATAGTATATTAGGATTCTCATCCGTGAGAACATTAATATCCGTTTTCAAATCACTAAATAATTCCATAAATTTTATTTAATAAATTATATACTTAAAAACTTATCTCTTTTAAATTTGTTATTTAAACAAATACCAGTTTTTCTTAAAATATTTTTTGATAAAAATATTTTTTAAAAATGATAAATTTCGTTTTTCTTTTTAAAATATTTTTCAATAAAAATATATTTTAAATTTTAGCAAAATTTCTAATTAATCTTTAAGAATCTTTCAACTTCCTCATATAGTATACTAATAGATGCTACCGAGGGCACATGAACCAGTAGTGAGTAGTGATTGAATATAATGAGGAAATGTTGGAAGTTCATGCATGTGATCAGTGACATCACTAGGGTTGGTGTCAGCCCCCTCAAGACACCCATAGATCTTCTCCGAGTCCTACATACGGAAACATACAGAATCCTTAGTAACGTTTATAAATATAGGTCTAATTTTATAAATGCAATAGAAGAAAAAATTAATTTAAGGTCGGTTGGTAAAAGACTAAGAATTTGATTTTATGTCATTAAATCTTGACTAAACCAGAAATTTGTTTTCTTGGCCTTTAGAGCTGCAAGCTTGTTAATTACTTCATCGAAATCAAATCCTTTCGCCAAATCACTTTCAATTGATAATATTGCAAAATCAGAAAGCCTTGACTGTCCCATCGTAGATCGCAAATAGTTCTTTATAAACTTTAGCTCTGAAAAACTCCTCTCACATGAAGCCACAGACACACAGATCGTAAGAAATAATTGTAGGCTCACTGAGAAATATGGGAGAGATTCTAGGAAGTTCCAATCAGCTGTGAATTTCAAAACTTCAAGTATCAACCAGTCTTTGGCTTCTCCGAGATCATTCTCTGTTGCTTTCAGATGCCTTCTCAGCCTTGGTATTTCTAATAAAAGCTCTTTATCGTAGAAAGTGGACATTTTTGGAATAGACACCATTACCTTTTTTTCAGTGGCAGATATCAAACTCTTGGCTTGAACAGCCTCAAACATTGCTGCTACTTCCTTGAAGGTTCTTGATATGATCTTGCCAAATTAGTCCAGCATCTCTTGTCTTCTCACCTGTCATACCAATATGGAATGTCAGTAGAGAGCAGATCCAGGTTCAAGAAGAGGATGATTTTCAAAGCGCTTGTTCAATTACCTGCTCCACAAGATGATCACACTGCTCGTATATAAAAAGTCTTAGTGTTTCTAGCTTTATGACGCCACTGACCATATAGCAAATTTTTAGGCCGTTTAGTGAAAAGTACATGGTTATTTTAAATATATATCAATTTCTTAAGTAAAATATGATTATTTTCTGACAAATTGATCAATTCATAGGCAATTTAGTTAGAAATCCATGCTGTTGGCTGTACCATTTAATTAAAATAAGGTTATTTAATTCTTGAATAAATAACAAATGTTTTATATAGTTGATAGAAATACATAGTTCTATAACAATAGTAATACCAATTATTTCAATCATTTAACTAAAAACATATTTAGAATAATATTTAACAAAAACAGTCAATTTAAAATTTTTAATATATGATTAATTGGTGGTAGTATCGAATAAAAAATTCATAGGACAATTATACATCTTTGTGAAAAATGTATGACTAATCATCGACAACAAAATTTGGAAATGATTTGCAAAATATTCATTCTTGTCATAATAATAATATGACTAATAACACGGAAACTGCAATATTAATGCAAAACACATGCAAACTTTTATAAAGACATGTATATTTTAAAAAAGCAATCTATAAACAAACTTACATTATAGTTTTAAAGTGTTAATAATGTCTATAGTAAAAGGTTAATATGATTAATTAATTATTGATTTATTTATTGTTTAGAATGTTTAATCAACTTTTTGTTGGAAAAGAGAACGGAAATAACTGGTGTAAATGTCCATGAGATATCAAACGTAATAAATGTAGAATGGGTAGCTGCCAGTGAAGATTCTGGAATTGATGAAAAAAACACCCAAGAAAATGATGAGGAAATTCACTCAAGAAATTGATGAATTGAAGAGGATTCTGTAGATGAATCTAAGGATGAAACTAAAGATGAAGAGCCCCATGTTTGTAACGATTTTACGGATTGTGTCGATCAGATAGTTGAAAATGTTATGAAATGTAGAGATGAGGATTGTGAATGTATTAATTATTAATTTTTTTTTATTTTGAGTCTCTATTTCATGTTAGTTATGTTTCATTGAAACTAACGGTGGTGGTCTACGAATCATAGTTGTCCTTTCTTTATATTGTTCTGCCACAGGTTTCACTTTATCAATTTATCTTTCGTTTCTTTCATTTCTATATTGATAACTTTTTCTGGTTGACGACTTGAATATATTCTGTTATCAAAAGATGATTTTTGAGTCCACTGCTTCTGTTTATCTTGAGCAACGTTTGCATATGTTGATTTAGCTACTGCCTGAACTTCTTCCAATCGTTCTTTTACATCATAATCTTCTCGTGCCTCATATACCTTTGCTAAATTTCTGATTTTTTCTCTCGTGATGTTAGCCTTCGGTAATATATTTTCCTTCAAACGTTCGTTCCGAACTCTGTTGCACAAAATCATTTCAACAATATTCTCTTTTGAAATTCCACAGTCAAAAACCTCGTCAACGAGTTTCTTCACTTAAATCTCGAATGTAATAAATTTTTCATCATGATTTTGTTTTACTGATGATAAGTCACAAATCTTATCCATAAAGGACTTCTTTTTTGTAAATGTGTCATTAAACCATTCGTGAGCTTTATCATTTGTTGTGGAGATGTCTTTAAATTCTTTCCAGAGAATAGATGCCTCTTCAGACAATAACAAATCAAAAATACTTACTAAATTTAGGTCATTAAGGGTTATCCAATCTTCAATATCCTTGAGCCATTTCTCTGCTTCTATCGTTTTTCGGCCCTCGAATCTTCTGATATTAAAATTTAAAATACCTTTTGCCTGTTTAGGTAAAGATTCCATAACCATCTCCTATGCTGATTTCTAGTCACTGTGTGGATCGGCACGATTTTCTCGGCATGGTCGCCAGTAATAATTTCCTCACAAATCATAATAACAAATAACAATTAATAAATAAAGTATATTTAAATATTTAAAATTTCAAGTGTCCTTTCTATTATTAAAACAACTATAATTAATAAACATTAATTATTAACATCACTATGATAATTTTAAAAAATTATTTATTTAAAGTTAAGTATAATATTTAAAAACAACAACATTAATTTTTATTTAAAAATATGCATATTACAGTAACTCCCGTTGCTAATTGTATATAACTTTTGAATTTTTCTTTAATTTTCTCTAATTCTTGAGTGTTCTGGGCAAGTTCGACGAGTCCTCCATTAGCACTATACATGGCAAAAACTTGGATTTGATTATCTAAAATCAATGATAATAATTTTAAAATGAAATGACCTACTAATTGAGACCATTTATAATAATGGTCAGCATCGTATAGACTTTTGTCTATAATAATTTCAAGTAGGTAAAACCTACAATTATTCTGTTCCACTTCATCTCTTCATTAAAAAGACAGTCGAAGATCCTATTGAAGTAGAATTTCTTCGTTTCCAGACATTACATGTTCATCATGCTCTGGTAATCGATATGATTCCTCTCGATGATTTTTTCAGTCCGATTGACCAAGAAACTAAGACTTCGAACAGTATTTACGTTGACAACCCCGTTAAATAAGTGTTCGAAGAAATTAGATAGTGACATTTTACAATAATTTTTACTATGTTGATTTATTTATAATTATACTGTCTGTGTGCAATATGATTCTGATTGGTTAATATAGTATAAATGTAAAGCATACGAGTTTTGATACACCTAACTGCGAAATTTAACATTGTCTATAATCTAAAAAAAATCAATAAATATATATTATAGGAAACACAAACTTACCTGTGTGTAAAATTTTAATGCTGCGAAAGTTAACATATTTATTATAGGAATCTAAAAAGTGAGAGAATATAATTAAGCATACAAACACAGCACACATAATGAAAAATACATACAAAATTAATAAAGTGTTTTTTTGCGAAATTAACATTGATTAACATATAATTAACATATCAATATTTTCAAATTATTTAAAAAGTTATGTACAAAAAAACTTTTGAATCAGATTCCGTCTGCTCTACCTTGAGCTTTAGAGAAAAAGAAGAAAATACATCGTAAGATTTAATTATAAAATAATTCAGAATATGAAATTTCTTTAGATTTACAGATATTGAAGAAGGTCTTTCGACCTCTTTAAATTTGCAGGAAAATAATCACAAATCGTAAATTTTAATAAATTATTTTAACAAATTAATATTTTCATAGAATTACAGAAAAAGACAAAATTCGAAAGAAACAAAAACTTAAAAAACTATTTTATCCATTCTTTCCTAAATGTCTTAAAAAATAAATTTTTGGTGATTACTTTATTTATTTATAATTATACAAATATCTAACTTACATTTTTACGAAATAAATCCAAATAAATCCAAATAAAATATCATAAAATTCCTAAGAAAACACCTGAAATTTAATTATCAATGTTATATTATAAATGCTAACTAACAGTAATATTTAAGAACTTGAAAAATGATCTCATAATTATATAAAATCAAAATTCAAGTCCTAAAAATTACTTAAATTCAAAAACTTAACTTAAAACGATTTTTGAAAAATTGAAAAAATGAAATTAAGTTAGCATTGTCATATAAATGGTGACTCACCTCAACTGGTGTGCACACCAACGTATATTATAGACAATGTTAACTTTCGCAGTTAGGTGTATGATACAATATGAATGCGTTATTTCTATTGGTAACTAGTTTAATGACTTTGCGCTCGCACAATACAACAATAACAGTGAAGTCTTCAAATAAATCAATATGTGTTTGTACAAATAACGCAATTATATATTATTGATAACCAAAATGCTAAAAGCTTCCAGAAAAAGGAATATCTGAAAGATTGGAGAATTCAGAGACTTTTTTTATCTATCCGGGGATATATTCCGAAACAAAGGTTGTTGTTGTATAAAAAATTTATTTATTTTCTGTTAGAAAATTACTTCGCATTAAATTTACATACAATCACTCGACTGTCCCGAGACATCATTTTACGAAGACTCTGTCGGGTGCAACAGATTTACTTAAGATCAATCCTAACAATGTGCAAATCTAAAAATCAATGCAAAATTGAGTAAACTTGGTAAATATAAGGAAAGACCTTAAAAATGTTTATGTTATTTGAAATTTTATGTTTAAATTATGATTTATTTTATGTGTGACCATATAAAAGTTAAAAGCTTCAATGCATCCAGAAGAACAATATATTGCTAAACTTTTCAATGTCATTTAGGACAATTATTCTGAATCCGGGGTGTCAATTATGTGAAAACCAATTCATCAAAACTTTACAAAATTTATCTTTTCTTTTCAAAGTATATTGAACCTCCATCGAGAATACAAATAGTTAAAAATTCAGGAAGAAAAGAACAAAAAAAAGAAATAAAATGTCTCCACCTGACTAATAAAAATAAATAGTAAATTAAGAGAATCAACATCAGGTTGTGATGGATTTAAAGTTCTTGTAATTACTTTTGGAGTGGTGAAAATAAGAATATATGACACAAACATAGATGAGTATTCGAAATCAGGAATTTAACTAAAGACCTCACAAAATTAATTAATTAGCATTAACTAAATTTAATAATTTATAATCAATTTTAATGGGGTTGGGCTAGAAAACATGTACAATTTTTGTGACTCAATGAATCAATAAATATCAAAGAATAAAATTAAATCGTTGTATCTAAATTGTTGTCTAATTGATTCTAAATATTTTATTTTCAATATCTTCTTTTATTTAGAATTTTAAAATGTACAGTTTTTCCGACTGTTTACAAGTGCATCTGTAAACCTTTAGCGTTTTATTTCTGTGTATGACGGTGTCTCCAGAGGCGAATATAATTTTTCATACGCCATGTTTACAAGTTTGCAGATATATTTTTCTGTGATTTAGCGAATTTGCAATTGATGTGATTTCCAGTGTAGCAGGTAAAGTATGCAATAGAGTTAAATCAGCAATATTGTATACTTACCTGGCGCGAAGAGAAATCTTCGGGTCTCCTGCATAGTACTGATGAGAGCCAAAAGTTCGAAACTAGTCTACTATT
Organism: Schmidtea polychroa; assembly: GCA_959609185.1. Taxonomy (NCBI): domain Eukaryota; kingdom Metazoa; phylum Platyhelminthes; order Tricladida; family Dugesiidae; genus Schmidtea; species Schmidtea polychroa. The sequence continues at coordinate 167,054 of CAUHTR010007372.1, read as the reverse complement.
TGGATTTGCACTGGGTATGTTTGTAATGTTTATTTTAATTTCAAAATTAAATTTAATATAGAATTAAACAAACAAAAAAACACGTTTAATGATTAATAATGATTATTATTAAACTTTAATCATAGAAAGTCAAAATTCCAAATAATAATAAAATAAACGTTAGGAAACATTAATGAACACGAGAAACTTTACTATTTGTATTTTGTAACGTAGTAAGCTACTTTAAGAAAATAAGCTAGGGAATATTAACGAATACGAAAACTTAACTAATTTTTTGTCCTCTTTATTTTTCTAAAAAAATTCACAGAATAAATTTTTAAAATTTTTGAACCTGAACCTGCATGAGTTTCTGGGTTCAACAGGGTTCGGGTTCATGGTTAAAAAAACAACGAATCTGAACCATTTGGGTTCGGTTTCAGTCTCTTAAGTTAATCCTATTACTCAAATCTATTACTCGGTTACTATAGCTGTTGTTCCCTGATAAGTGATCTCATTGTCCTTAGTACTATTAGCGGTATCCTTGCGACAATCGTTATTATTTACAATGCTATGATCATGATCACCTTTGTGGGTACCAGTTTTTCTCGATTGTTATTTTTTTTCATGCGTATGGGTACCATTAGGATTACTAGTATTGTTAGGCGAATCCTACCGTTTGCATAAATAATAGTATCATTATCGTATTAATATTGGGAATAGTAATATTATTAGCTCTTTTTGTCATCACAAGTAAGCCGAAGTAGGCGCTCAAGTTACGGTAAATTAAGACCCTTTTCGCGTATTCGATGCCATCATAAACTTCGGTGGAAAATCAGCCAGACTTTAAGATGGCATCGGCTTAATATTTTCTTAATTTTATTTATTTCATAGACATTATGACATCGCAATCAAATACGCTTAAATCGTGCCGTTCATGTGCGGACAAAAGCATACAAGACGCCCGATTACTGGAGGAAAACTGACTCACGAAAGAAAGGATCAACCTTCTTTAGGGAATGTGGTTCTCCCCCCTCCAGATGAAAGAAAAGAACCAACAATTATTCCGCCTTGAGAACTACCGTTACAGTCTCATAACCGAAAATCGGGTGCAACAAGCTCTGGTACAGGAGCAGTCTCAGGCTCTGTACCAGGTATAAACGGCCAAAGATCTGGCTCTTCTAGTCTCCAGTTACAAACCCATGACTGTGGATACCGTAATTCCCGCACATCACCTGATGCCTAATTGCAACGTGTAGTGTGTATTCTTCTTGGATGACCATCAATCTTGCTCCTCCTTCTGGCGGATATCGAGAGGAATGGGTTTTAGAATCCGGCCACACTTAGGTTTTCTGGAGAATTCATTGACATTGAATCTATTTTTTGTGTTAGTGTATTGTTTAATTTATCGATCCTTAATTTGATGTTGCTATTTTCTTTTTTTTGTTGTTTTCTGACGATACGATGTTAACGACTTGGGGCGGATTGGAAATACTAAGTACTGAACGAAAAGCGTACCATACCACCAGTACAGGGAAATTCCTTGAATTAGTATATTCCTTTTTATAAGAGACAGTGACCTGAGAACGTAAGTCTTTCTAACGACAGTACAAGATCCGTGCGAAACATAGAGGGGAGCAGTCATAAGGCAGTGACTCACCTTCTTTTTATTTTTCACCGACAGTGTGTAGGACTAACATGATAATCATCATGAGCAACTGATCGGAGATTTTCAAATCGTGCGCGTTCAAAGCACTGAAGCCGCAAGCGTCATTTCCTTTTTCGTTATATCTTCAAAAACGCCAACAATTGATTAAATTTAGTTAATGCTGTTAAAAATAAACTTGAATAATAAAATCATAATTACAGTTTTTTCGTTAAAATCAATTTATAATTTAAATCACATAAATATAAAAAGCTTAATTTTAGCTCTCAGATAAATGGATTTAAGTATGGTCGAATCTAAAAAATTGTAGACAGTACAATGTTGACTATTTTATGTACTCAGTGTCAAACATAGACCTGCCAATGTGCCCTATATATAACAATGTGTTAAGCAATGACTATAAAACAATCTAAACTAGAAAATCATCTGATGAGATGTCACTCTAATAAAACAGATTTGAAAAACAAAGAGAAACTTTGCCACTCGCCCCTTTCATTAAAAGAATTGATTTTTCACTATTTATTTTATAGGAATGATTATCAAGTTTCATTTTAAGTAGTTTTAATTAATGTATATGAAAATACAATTATTTTTCAGTTTACATTTTTATTCTACAGTAAATACTATCCAAGTGAAAAGTTCCGCGTAACTTTTCAAACATATCTTTATGGTGCTTTTGTAAATGTTCTATTTTTAGGAAAACAGGGGTTCTACCAAAAACAGAAAAACTCGTAAAAGAGTTTACCGGACAAAATGTTTGGGGACCTCTGTTTTAAATCAAATCGCTTTTGATTCCGAAGCGACAACAATGAAGTTGTCAATCCAACCCGTTGCTATTGTAAATGATAAGGTGCAACACAAAATAGAATCGAATAAGTTATAGATGTTTACAGTACAATTAATATCTTAGATAAAGGGAAAACAAAAATCTTCCCAATGATAGATTAAAAAATGATAGGAATGATAAAATTAATAGTAATTGCGTGGTGTCTTCAATTTACTAAAGCGTCATACAATGTTAGTGTTATAATGTTATGTGCCTCTCAAGTTGGGAGTGTAAATGCAAAGTTAAAAGTATGAATAAATTAATTAATTATTTTCAATTCAAAGTATACAATAAAAAAGTGTTTCCTTATTATTAAAATAAATCAATTTTAACTATTTAATTCAATTTAAATAAATAAAAAATCTAAAATAGAGATTGGTTTTATTGAGGAATATTTTACTATATTTTTATGTCATTTTTTATATTTCAATACTTACTTCATTTAAATAGTTTTCACTCTACTTTCAACTATTGAATATAAATGCAACGTATAATAGCTAATTTTTTTGCGATTATATTAAAATGTTTGTTTAAATATAAAAAATTGTTATTCTGATTATTTATGAAATTATTTTGAAATGCCACTTAAATCCAAAAAAGAAAAAGTAAATTTCATTTATTTTTACTTTTAATATGAATGTAAAAATTTTTCCCATATTTTAAAAGTCTTGACTATTTTGTTAGAATAATTCTAAATCTTCTCCCCGCAAAGAAGAACCAGAGAAAAAAGTCGTAGCGCCTGTTGAAGGTATTTCATTTCATTTTATAATATTATTTAAATTAGTAAAGCTACCTATCCTCCACAAACACAATTAATTAAAACTCGCCAAGCTGAAGGTACAATAGCTGGAAGTGGGGCTGTCAAAAGGGAAAGAAGGGCTTCTTCTGTATTCAATATTTCACAAAAACGAGAATTGAAAAAGCTTCCACTTTTGAAAGATACATCACCTTCGGAAAAAGAAGAACTATTTATAAAGAAAATCGAACAATGTTCAGTAGTTTTTGATTTTGCAATCGATCCCCTCAGTGATCTCAAAGACAAGGAAATTAAGCGATCGACTCTTAATGAGTTAATTGAATATATAAATGGAAATCAAGGTGTACTCACAGAACCCCTTTATCCAGAAATCGTTAAAATGTTAGCAGCGAATTTGTTTCGCACACTTCCACCAGCCAGTAACCCCATGGGTGCTGAATACGACCCAGAAGAAGATGAACCAACTTTAGAAGCTGCTTGGCCACATTTGCAGGTAAATCTAAAAATCAAACATTCCTATTTATACATTTAAATTTTTTAAAAAAATTCAGAATAAACAATTTCACTAATTATATATTTATTAAATAAAAATGAATTACTGAAACGCCTGATAAATTAAACTTCCTTTAATTAATTATAAATTTAAATCAAAAATATTTTATTAATTAGTATTTATAACAGATTTATAATGAATTTCTATTTCAGTTTTTGGGCATTATATGATGTATATAAATAGGATTCATAGTTACGATCAGTGATTTTCAACCCCTTTAAGCCCGCAGACACTAAAATCTCATAGCTGTACACATTCGGACAGGGTTGCCAGATTTTGAAAACATCATGTCGGGAGTAACGAAAAAAAAATGAAGGATGAAGGATGGCTGACTAATAATGAACACTACATTTATTATATAGCATTTTACAAATCGGGAGTTTTTGGCATGTATATCGGGAGTCGGGAAATATACTTTCATAACGGGAGACTCCCGACGAAATCGGGAGGTCTGGCAACCCTGCATTCGGAGCATCATAAAACTATAATTAAAGTTAATTTTCGTGATATGTATATAAAATTGGAATAAAAATCGTAGGAAAGGTAAAATTAGCAAAACATTTCATGAGAATATATTGCCATTTAGTCAAGCAATGAGGAACTTTTTTAATAAAGGGCCAAATTCAAAAACAATACCCAGCCAGGTCACATGCAAATAATTTAGTGTGAATAGTATAAGGCTGGTTTTAGAAATGATATATTTTATTCTGGAAATTAAATTAAAACAATTTCATAAAATGTGCTCGATTGGTTGGTCATTAATAATTTAGTCAATAAAGCTCGTAGCGCATCAATTGAAAACCATTCATTTAGATATTACGTTTTCCAGTCATTTCACGCTTTTATAATCGAAAATGAAGTTTGTACTGGATATTTCATTGGTGACAATACTTTAATATGTTAACTGTTTATGTCCAGTTGTGTAGGCAAAAGGAAGAGCGTTTGGAAGATTTAAACCTCCTCCCTTCCCCTCAATCCCATCGATGCATATTTTTATTTGAATTGCATTAGCTTGTCTAAGCCATTATCAACCACATATTGTAACAAGCAACACCTCCATAAGGCGTGGAAGTGTTTTTAATATCGCTTTCTCAGCAGCTAAAGTTTATCGGATATAGACAATAAACATACATTCTAAAGTTCAATTATTATAATATTCGTTCAACTGGATACTTAATACACGATCATTATATGGTTTGCCGTGGATGTAATATAGACAATATCCATGAGCTAATTGCATGCCAGCAATTTTTTGCATAATGAAAAATAATGAAATGAGTAAAGTTAACTCAAATAATGAATTAATTTAAATAAATTATCGAACTTCCTATGTCACTATTAAAAGTAAAATTTTTTTGTGAACCACTCCTTTAGAGAATCCTACCTACGACACTGTTTATGTCATTTATAAATAATCATTTTTGTATTATATATTCGTCATGCTGAGCCAAAATAAATTTTAAAAATTACAACTCTTCGAATTTTTAGAGAATACTAACTTACTCTGTTAATATCGCAAATATGTGTTATTTAGATGAAATAAATTAAGCACACAAAAACGAGCTTGAAAAAATGCTAATTAATTAACAAATTAAAGAAAATACGACTAAGATCAATGTGGACATAACATTTTTATTGTAAAAGATAAAATCAACAAATATTTTGGATTTTTAAAATCTATAGGTGAAATAAATTGTTTTAATACCACGTGTTCTTTAAATTGAAACAGCACAATAGGTTTATTTTCAATAATGTAACATAATGCTCAGTTTTCCATTTAACAATAATTTCAACTCAAATCTACCTTTTATAACCAATAGTTATTGACATATGACCTGAAAGAAAACCGCCTCAAACTATTCGCAAATCTGGTCTGGTATAAATAAATTTGATAACTTTGCCTTTTGTTGAATTAGCTGGGAACTTTAATATTCACTGGCGCTCTATTTGTAACTTGTTCGTTTCGATCGCAATGACAAATTTGACTTTGTCTCATCTTATAAAAGGCCGAGTCGTTAATAATCACATCCAATTTGCCAGCCTTATTGCTATTTGGTTAAATTCTCCATATAAACTGATTTACTTCATGGTCACTTAAAAAGCCACAAGTATGGTTGTCTAACTCGGCATCCCTATTGAAATGAATTGTGTCATTGACCAAATAATAATAACTTTAATAATAAATAATGCAAGTATCCATAGGACAAAAATTTTTGAGGATTTGAATTTGAGGACATAATTGTTATCTGATGTTTTGACCTCCACATATAATTACAATTTGTTGGATTTATCTTCTACTTAACCCGTTATCTACCAGTATCCTATTTGTAGGACAGCTACATATATTAAAAAATAATTTGGGAGATAACGGGTTAATAAATATGGTCTCTGTGCAAATTGATTGAAAATTGCTCGAATCGATTGAAAAAGAAACCATTTTAAAACACGAAAACCAGTCTTACAATTGATTTTTAATATAATTTTGCACCCAATGATCAGAAATCTTTCTATAAATTTCTATCATAAATTTTCATTTCAAATGAACTAAAGTCATTTTGAAATAATACTTTTTTAAACATAAAAGAATTATACATAATATACAGTACTGCACCAGCATACACAGATATACACATTTAGTCGAGAGTGCGTTGAACCTTCTCTAGTTATACGATTGTTGTTACTACGTCGTATTAATATAAAATGCGATGAAAACTGCACGTATTTGATTTCCTGCTGATCTTTTTCGCTATTTGTGTAAACATATCACTTCGCAAAGAAATTTTTTGGTATGAATTTCTTTCTATGCTCCTCCATTTTTTGCATTTTCTTGGTATAGTTGAGAATCTTTTTTTTAAAATCTGGTAAATGATTAATTAATTTCTCATAACGTATAATAGAAAAAATGAGTTTCAATAGACATACATTTTGAAATATGAACCGCGATCAGAAATGAATTAAATCTATAAGCCGTGGCACTACTATAGTTGAAATAATGTAAATATTAGTTTATATTTACCTGGAAGAAATTATGTTAAAATATAGTTTGACATTGTTTCACACAAGCTGATACAATTTATTGTCGTGTTATAAAATGTTAATTTATTCAATTTTAATTCAGTCAACGAAAGTTGTAAAAGCTGGGTTCCTTAACATATAATACTATGTCTAATGGTTGAATGTCCATTAGATAGACCACATAGGAAATCAAAAGGAGCTTATATTTTAACAGTTAATGGTCCTTTACTTCTATTAGCATTCAGTAGGCCATTAAACAAATATATTTTTTAAATTGACAATAAATTTCTTAATCTTATACATCCCACTCAATAAGATAAAATGGATTCACGAGAAATTTTTATTAGTTTATTTTCCCACGTAGAAAGCGAGATTAAACTAAATTTTACTAAAATCATCTTTTACTGAAATGTTTTAATATCTAATAAAATATCAATTTTGGCCGATTTATTTGAACATCAACAAATACCGATTTCTTTCATCGCTGTAATTCATTAGAAATATTGAAGTTTAAAATACTATATAAACTCCAAAACCATTAATATTTTAAAATTGTTTACTTAAAAGTAATATTAAATATACACAAAAAAAAGCAATTCATTAAAATTTAGATACAAATTAAAATACATTTAATTAAAAACTAAAGATGTCAAATTTATTTCAAAAATAAATGATAGAAAATTAACTGATATTTTTCAGTGTCACAATTAACGATTTTTGAATCTTTTTATAAAATATACACTGAAAATAATTGAGAATATAATTAAGACGGAGAGAAATCTATTTTTATATTCAAGATTGACTAATGATATTTTTTATTGTATAAAGTTTAAAATTAATATTAAAAATAGTTAATAAAAATCATTTTTAGAGTTTTATACAATAATTTTAAAAATAAATTTTTTGAATATGTTGAATAAATTGATACATATTGCTTATTTCAATTTACATTCTCTACAGATTTCGATTAATTAAACAACAGATAATTATTTATTTGGATAGTCAAGTTCTTGTGATTCAATTTTCGATGCCAAAGAATTTATTTTAAAATTATCCGAAATTGCATTAATTTTTTTGATTGTTTCTTTTAAAACGTTAATTTTCTCTCATCTCTTTTTTGGAATTATTATTATTTTAAATTTAGAATTATTAATTTTATTTCGTAATCTTTTTTGTAATATGTTTAAAGCACAGTGGTCTGATCTAATCATCAACCCAAAAATTCATTTATCTTGGGAATGGTTTTTCTATTTAAACTATGAAGGATTTTTAGAGACCAAGTTGAATTAAAGTTAGAAATTATATTAGAAAGCTATTCAAGTACAATTATTCTCATATGTTCTTGAGAATTATAAGTTACCCGGGACGCAGCCAAGCTACTAAATGAATGAAAGGGGACATTCACTATAGAATCTTTTCACAAACCGTGATATGTTTTCAGTCAATTTGTAGAATATCTTCCAAAATTCAATAACAAAGTTCACTATTATTGCAATAATCGATTGCAATAATCGATTCTACCCGATCCGTTCTCTAAAACACCCCCGAGTCTTTTCAAGTTATATTATGCCACTTCCTCAATTCTGGCATTTCAAAATCATTCATTAACATTGTCTATTAGCAATATGATTATTCATCTAAGCTTGAAATAATTTTATAACAAGAATTAAAAATGTTCGTCATGATTAAATTAAAATTATATTTCTACTAAGATTCAGCAACATTTCAATTACCAATTTTAAACAACAACATTTTCGATAATCATAACTAAAGCCATTACATTTCGGCAGCAATTCTCAAACTGGGAATTGTGGTGTCATATAAGAGATGACCGCTAAGTAAACATTTTAAATAAATGTTTTTGATGTATACATTTCTCCAGAAAATCATTTCTAAAATCACAGTCCAAAATACTAATTTTTTAACCTCGGATGAGTCGCTACGCATGAAATAATACTAGGTGAATCGAAACATTTGGCGTTTGAAAGTTTATTCATCATTCCCGTTTCATTAGAGAAAAATGTTAGTCATATCCATAGTGAAAATTACAAGACTTTTCTTGACGTCATATAACACGATATAAACCCAAAAGGCGGATACATGAATATACATAGAGATTCACTAAGATTTATACATTGTGAATATATTGTTCATAAGCACAGCGTAGTGATATTGCCCCTAAATTTATTTTCGATCCTGCTATATACGAAAAGTCCATTTCATATAGGTGAGACATGGGCAAATTTCTATATTCTCTTTAACAGGAAAGCCAAAACATACCTAAATTTTGCAATATAAACTGTATTTGTAATATTTTTTCAGGTGATAGTTCGATGAATTTATTGTGGGTTTCAAATAGTAAATTCAGAGGCGAAGTATTAATTTTTATTTAGTTTTAACATTGTTTAGTTAAAGGACTAATAAGTTTCTTGGCATTTTTATTCCACAGATTTAAATTATTTTTTCATTTTAAATTTTACCCAATTATTGATTTCCTTCTTTTCACCTTTATTACCGTATGATAACAGCCTCCAAATAACATTGCTATCCCTCTATTATCATTGTCTCTTATTAAGCTGGTCTACGAACTTTATCTACGATTTCTGGAATCATCTGACTTTCAACCGAACATTGCAAAAAAGTATATTGATCAAAAATTTGTGTACCAAGTAAATTTTCCATTTTTAATTTTCCTATTATATTTTTATTACTCATCAAAGCTCTTGGAACTATTTGATACAGAAGATCCCAGAGAAAGAGATTTTTTGAAAACATTGCTCCATAGAATATATGGGAAATTTCTTGGCCTTAGAGCCAATATTAGAAAGCAAATTAATTATACATTTTATCGGTAAACATTATTTCCATTATATAACAAACATTGGTTTTATATATTTGTTTATAATTTTAAAGATTCATATATGAACAAGAACGCCACAATGGTGTTGCAGAATTGTTGGAAATTCTCGGAAGGTTCCTTTTTGTTAATTTTTAATTTTAATTACCATTTACAAACTTGATAATAATTAGCATCATTAATGGATTTGCATTGCCATTAAAAGAAGAGCATAAAATATTTCTATTTCGTGTTTTACTGCCTCTACACAAAGCCAAATCATTGAGTGTTTATCATCCTCAACTGGCATATTGTGTGGTTCAATTTCTCGAAAAAGACCCATCTTTAACACAACAAGTAATTTTCCATTAGTTAATTAACTAATTAATTACTCGCGATTGGCTGATTCATTCGTTAATTTATGTACTTTTGATTATAGGTCATTCTAAGCATTTTAAAGTTCTGGCCGAAAATGCACAGCCCGAAAGAAGTGATGTTTCTCAATGAGTTAGAGGAAATATTAGATGTCATTGATCCGAATGAGTTTTTGAAAGTTTTGAAACCGCTTTTCACTCAATTGGCAAAGTGTGTTGCTAGTCCCCATTTCCAGGTGAATTTGATTGATTAATTAACATATAAATAATTTTTTTAATAATTATTATAACATCATTACATAATACTATTTAAATTAAATGAATATGACATAATCATATACAATATTGTAATATATGACACAAGTCCAGCACTTATTACGCAATATTTTTGATATAATGTATCCATGACGATATTGTTACACAATAAGTTAACACGACTTCGTATCAATTGGTATTGCATCACTAAACCCATGCCAGGTGAATGTGATTTATTGTCTTTAACATTTAAATTAATTTTTAAAACATTACATAATATCAATTAAAAGATACTATATATAAATATATAATATTGTGCTATATTACATAAGTTCTATAATTATCTTGTACTATTTGTGATATAATGTTTTCATTATGATATTGTTACATAATAAGCTAAAAGTACATGGCTTCGTATCAATTGGCAAAGTATTTCACTAATCCCCATTCCAGGTAAATGTGATTTATTGTCTGTAACATTTAATTTAATTTTTTTTAATAACTCTTAAACCACCAATACACAATACTACTTAAAATATATGATGTATACATATTTCATTTTCAATATTGTGCTATATTCATAAGTTCAATAATTATCATATTATGATATTGTTATACAATAACTTAAAAGTACATGAATTCAATATCAGCAGACAAAGTGTGTCACTATTCCCAATTCCAGGGAGATTTATTTAATTGCCTGTAACATTTTCATTAAATTTTTTAAAAATAATTCGTTAACATTACGCGATATGAAAATTATCTCACATTATATAATATTGTGACATGGTACAAATATTGTTCATTTTTAAAATAATTGTTTATTTCTATCCAACGAAAGTTAACATTTTATTTTATAATGTTTCCGTGCAACAATCAATATTTACTCACCTAACTTCACCTAAAAGTTCATTGTCATCACTAACAATTTCGTGTTTTTCTACCACATAATGAAGTGCCTTCAAAATTTCTTTCCATTCTAATTATATTTTCTATATCTCGTTATTCTTTTTGAAAATCCATATCTTCAAAGATATAATAATTGCTTTTCATAATATTATTCAAAACAGTAAAAAGTATATAACATGAAAAAAATAGTACTTGATGAGTTCAAAAAAGAATTGGCAGTACAGATCATTAAAAAGAAATTACACCTGACAATATAATTTATATAATTTATTTATATAATTTATATATATAATTATATTATATAATTTATTTATTATTATTACACAATATAGGTTCATATCAACTGACAAAATATATCACTAGCCAGGTGAATTTGATTGATTCTTTAAAAGTATTGAATTATAAATAACAACATATCGAGTTTAAATCAGTATTACGCTTAAATCAATATTAACATTCAAATGATATCCATATTACATCATCATATACAATATTGTGACACATTACAGAAGTTCAAAAATTATTATGTCCTATTTGTTATAATTTGTATTTATTATAGAACCGTTTTGTAATACTTTAAAATATTTCTTACACTTTTCGATTTATTGGCACAATGAAAATAAATGAAATAATATAAGCAAAATCTAATTAATTCTCATTTAAAAAATAGACAAATAAAAATCAAAAATGTAATTAAAAATTGGATCATAGTATGGCGGTTGTATAACGTGACAAAGTTGGTAATTTTTTAATTCTATAAATTTCTAATTGAAATTGTATTTCATACTCATTATTTTAATACTAGAATAAGTATTTTTTCGAATGTCATATATATAAAAACTAATATTTTAATGAATATTAACATTGAACATAATCAATAATAGAATAGGAATATTAAAACACTGTTATTATTATTATTATTATTATTATTATTATTATTATTATTATTATTATTATTATTATTATTATTATTATTATTATTATTATTATTATTATTATTATTATTATTATTATTATTATTATTATTATTATTATTATTATTATCATCATTATTGTCATTATTGTATTTATTAAACAGCTTGACTATGAATCAGTAAATATATCAAAAAATCTTCGATATCTTTACTGATTCATAGTCAAGCTGTTTAATAAATACAATAATTGTCAATACAATGTCAATTGAAAAGAAATTAATGGTGAAAATTGATAAAAGTTATTATTATTATTTAAATAATTTCTTTCCATTTTCCTTCTAAAATTATGTTTTTGTTAAGTCTTCTCAATACTAGTTAAATCTGTATTATTTTGACAGTTTTGAAAGGTTTGAATATTATAAAGATCTCTTTCTGGTTATTTGAAAGAGATTTATATAGACTCGTTTTAATTTTCTTAAAAGAAAAGAGATTTTTATTAATTTCGAAATATTATATGTGTAAAAATATCAAAAAACAATTAAAATTACTAAATTTCACCCAATTTATTGTAACTAGTTTTTGGAAAAAACCTGTCGTTGAAAACATTGTTTAATTACGTTAAAAGGATTAAAATAATGATTATTTTTAATTTCTTTTAATTGTAATAATATCTATTTTAAGAATTTGTAATTGAATTTTAATGTTTTATATTATTTGAAGGTACATTTTGTTACATAGATTATGTCCAAATAATTGTTTTCGTAAGCTTTTATTATGATTAAATTTGACAAGAAGTTGGCCAACATAAAATATGTCGGCAATTATTGGTAAAAAAAGATGTGAAATTTAAACTAAAGTTGATAGTGTCATGTTTATTCTTTAAATTAATTAACGAAGACTTATATAAATGCATCAAGATTGTCGAAAAAAATGTTATAAATTTCGTCAGGTGTTACTAGAGGTGTAAATTTTGTGAATATACAAAGACATTGAGATTAAACCTGGTTATTTTTTATATAAATATTTATTGAACAAACAAGTTGAATTTATTTTGAAAATCAGTTGTCAAATAGATATTTTATACTTTCAATTTATTTCTGGGTCCAAGAAATTTAAGTTAAATAAAAATAATATTGGGAAGTAATATATTTCACTAGCGATATAGGAATATCTCTAAATTCTCTAGAGATAAAATGATAGTATAATCACCAAGAATTGTTGAGTATTTGGAAATATTGAAAAGCATAGAAAAAATAAAATTTGGTGACATTTTCTATTCAACGACAACTGCTTTCATTTCAGACTTATTTCAAATGATAAATGTCGATAGGGGAGGCTGGCATGTTTTATATTTTATACTTTCAATTTATTTCTGGGTCCAAGAAATTTAAGTTAAATAAAAATAATATTGGGAAGTAATATATTTCACTAGCGATATAGGAATATCTCTAAATTCTCTAGAGATAAAATGATAGTATAATCACCAAGAATTGTTGAGTATTTGGAAATATTGAAAAGCATAGAAAAAATAAAATTTGGTGACATTTTCTATTCAACGACAACTGCTTTCATTTCAGACTTATTTCAAATGATAAATGTCGATAGGGGAGGCTGGCATGTATCGTTACTGTTTTTAATGTTAATGAATACAAATCTATGGATATTAATGATAAAGTTTATACTTTAAATGATGGTCGGCAAACATGTTAAGTTATTAGATAACTACAAATAAAATTAATAATAACTGGTCTACTTGAAACATATTTAATAAAATAATTTAGTAAAATTTAATTTATAAATTAATATTTCAGTTATAACTAAAAACTTAATATTGAATTCTATAATATTCTAAGTCACCTTTCTCCTCTCAACTTGATGTTTGTATATATTCAATATATTTCCATAAAAACCCACTTAAAATATCAGAAATAACTGACTTATCTACTATTTTGAGTAGATTATACAGTTTAGATGCTACCAACTATTAATGTGTCCACAACGTTTTTGGCCAAGAGTTTATTCGGTATTATTGTGTTCAAGCATCCAATAAAAGAAAATGTTTTGAAAAATATGTTTAAATTCGTTAAGTTTTATCTTATCAAGCATCATATTTAATAACAAAAGCCAATAAAAATTATATAATTTATGAAGAGTTGGCGTTTACTGTGGAGCAATAACTAATTCATGATAAACAATATGCTAATTATTCACATATAATTCTTTTGTCACAAATCAATTTGTAAAAGAACTTCGGAAATTAGTTATTACCAAATTGTTGTAAAAATTTATGAAACGGTATAGTTTAATATACTTTTGATGTTTTATTTTTGGTATTATTAGTCAACTTATCCCATAAATTCGATATGAAATTTTTAATAATAAAATGATAAAGATGTATAAACCTAATATATTTGAAAATATATTATAATATATTGTAATTTTTAAAAAAACGTTATTCGATCGTAATAATAATTTTCTCTTGATTGAATACAGATTAATAAATCACAAAAATCTATTAAAACTGATTTCATCTGATTTCATTGAAAAAATACTATCAATGAAATACAACAAAAACTTAACTTGTAAGTAGATATAACAAGAGAATATTTCTATTCACTATTGTCCTGATATCTACTTCGACATTAAAATTAAGGAATTTCTGCTATTAAATTTTTCTTTTGTTTTAAAAAATTTCTTTTTTCAAAATTTATATATTTAAAATTTAAAAAACCAAAAAATACATAAAATCCAATATTGTATTGAAAGTGACTTCATGGAAAATTTAATATAATAAATGATTGTTGTGATGTAATTGTTGAAGGAAACTCTTTTAATTGCTTTGTATGTTTAATTATTTTCTGTTAAATTTCTTCGATAATTGACTCTAATTTCTTCAGTGAAAGCAAAACGATAACAATAGATATTTTAACAAATAAGCCATTGTATAACTTTGTAAATAATTTTTATTATTTATTTTAGATCTGAAAGTTTCTTAGTTTATTTAATTCCTTGATTGTAAATTTTAGATCTACTTTTTTATCTCTAGTTATCTTTTATATAAAAAAGTTCACTTTATATTTTAACAATTGAAAAAATTAATTTCAGCCTGCCGGCTTTTTGTTTAATAAACGCAAATGTGAATTTTCAATTATTTTCCGAGATTCGTATGCGAATTAATTTTATAAGTTCAATAGCATTTAACTGTACTTGAAATATATTGTTTGATTATGAATATTTAGAGATTTTAGAATAATTCAAAATTGAGGATAATAATTTTAAAGATGTGTATAAGATTGATATAAACAGGAAATTTTCATTTATTATTGCAAATATTGTGGTTATTAAACTCGTAAAGATCATTTAATGAAAATTTTTGTGCATTTAAAAATATATTGTTTCATAATTTGATTGGAATTTAATTTTTATTTCTCAATTCACCATTTTTGGTTATAATAAATATATTGATAATTTCATGTCTCCTGAAAATCTAACATCTAATCCTAATTTTTTCATTTCTTCTCCCCAAAATATTTAAAATCATTTACATCAGTGTTGTCCAAACTTTTTTGAGCCACGGCACACCTAAATTTTTTTTTGCTTTATTTGCAATTTTTTATTGCACTTTTACTAATCTTTTAATAAGTAATGAAAACTTATAAACTAAAAAATATTATTATTTAATATTTAATATTCTAAATAAACATAATTAAGTTGCTTACGTATTTTAGATAGTCAATATTTCTAGTAAGAAATATAAATATGATTGTAAACAAATAAATTTCGCACCTAATTGACTGATTAACATTTAAATTTGAAATAACTGTTAAAATATCCACAATTCAATTTCATTTTATTAAGTTGTTTGGAAAAACAGGGTTTTTTTGACTTTTTTTAAAAAAAATTTCACGGCACACCTGGGCACCCGCCGCGGCACACAGTTTGGACAACACTGATTTACATTAAGATTGCAAACAAAATAAATAGATTTTTAAATATTCGAATCTTTAATATGAACCAAAATTAAGATCATAACAAATAACACCATCGACCAATATATTTTGCCATATTAGCTTTTATCTTTTGGTTACTACGAGGCTAAATTAAGGATGACCTTGTAATCACGTGTGTTAAGTACAAACTAAAACCCACAACAACCAGACCCCATTAATTAAAAATTCATAAAACTTTTTTTTTATCTTATCATCAATGCCTCAAAGACGAATCTTTTCCAATAGTTATCGAAATTTTCAATAAAATTTTAAATTTAGAAAGGCATTTTTATTTTACAAACTATATTTTGGTCTCAAATATTACTCATTCCTCTTGATCAGCAAAGTACATGTCATGTTAAACATTTCACAGATTATCATTTTGCAGAAATATTATAAATTTTTTGTTCATCTTCATTCTTTCAAATTATAAATGTAAACGTAAGTAGCATATCATTAACATCATTGAACTTTGTTACTATTTTCTTTAAAATAAAATACAACTCAATTTGTATAGAAATTTAAATACATTTTTCTTTTTAATATTTACACAATCTCATTGTACCTAAATTTGAAATAAACAATCCAATTAGTAAAGTTAGTGTTAAAAAAGTGTTAAAATATAATTAAAAAGAAATCAGAAAAAAAAGAAAAGTTGAATTAAATATCAATTTTGTGATCGTCTCCATACTAAATCAATCCATCACTCAATCAGAATCTATCAACCATTTACTTAATATTTGCTGGTGACAACAACAAGGTTGTTTTTGTCAATACGAATGATTAATTTAATTATTTGTTAAATATTGTACTAATTTATAATTTTAACAGTTTTTTTCATGGTTTAGGTCGATTTCACCGATTTAAGTTACGCTAAGTCAAATATTTCTAAAGTAATATTTAACAACCTCATAAGCGACTAGCTTTCATGATTACTATTATCACTTCTGTACGTATAGGTGATAAGTGTTTGCCTTATCACAGTATGAAAATACCCGGGGTTGAATGATATTTCTGGAATGGATTTTTGAGATCCGATTTTACTGTCTTTCTTATGTTCTTTTAAAACATTTATTCTTTATTATTCAACCTGATTTTTAATTATATTAAATATTACTGTTGCAAAGAAAAATTAAAGTAAAATATATTAATGCTATTTCTTTTCTGATATATCTTTAATTTTGATCAAAACGAAAAATGTATTACAGAATTCATTGTCATAGAGACACATTTATTGCTTCAAGCAAATAATTAAAATTCTAACTAATTATTTTCCCATTGAAAATGGATTTTTAAATATAAAAACTCCATGTTTTTTGGTGACATGTAATTAATTTCAATTAATTTCTATGTACAATACATGTTAAAAAGAGCTTGGAGACTATAAATCAGTAAATATATCGATGTTTTTGATTATCAAAAACATCGATATATTACTGATTCATAGTCTCCAAGGTCTTTTTAATAAATTCAATGGAAAAAAATCAGTCATGAAATTAGAAAAAGACATATATATAATTTGTAATTTTCTATTATTTATTTCAAAAGAATTAGTAATAATTGTGTTTGATTACTGTATAATAAATTTCAAAATAATACCGGTGCCACATATTTGTTGAAATCAATATATTCTGATATTGTTGAGTGGAAAAATAAATTTTATATTAGTTTTCTGTTTTCTTGGATTTCTATTAAAAAATTTCATTTTTATTTTAATTAGTGCTGAGTTAAATAATAAATATAAAATCAATTCGGTTGACAAATTTCGATAAAATATGTTTACAAGCAATTCATAGATATTTCATGACATTTAATTTGTGCGCCGCGATATGTATAAAGGTTGGGATAAATGTGAATATATATCTGATGTTTTATATTTATTTTAATATATTTTATGACTTTGAGATTAAAGTTCATTTTTTTGAAATCCTATTCAGTTTTTCATATGAAAATATTTTCATTCATTTTATACAGCATGTTTTTTTAAATTTTCAAGGTATCTGAACGAGCTCTTTATATATGGAACAATGAATATGTGTTATCATTGATGTCAGACAATGTAGCAGAAATTCTTCCAATAATGTTTCCCGCACTTTATAAAACAAAACAACACTGGAATAAGTAATTTTTTGTTATTTTTTGATTTATATTATTTAACGCTCAAATTTGTCACCTTATTATAATTTATTATGCACTTATTATATATAGTATAATGTATATGTAGATAGTAGCGTGTTTCCGTTTGATTTAATTTCTCTCTAGATTTTTATATTCACGTTAGGCATATGTTTTCATTTAAAAACACTTGTGCCAATAAACTCACAAAATCGTTTCTTAATGAGATTTGTTTGCAATTCATTAAATTTTCGTGTTTTCAGTTTAATGATTTTTTTCTTTTTAAAATTTAACATAACGAAACAAGTGTCGTTCATCTTTTTATTATTTGCATTTTGGGACTTTGAAAATAGGGGTTTGGTATAGGATTTGAACTTATTTGACGTGAGTATTTCGAAATTGAAAATATTCATAGTAATGACTATGATAAAGTAAATGCAGGATGAAATAATAGAAATGAATATTAATGTTTTATATGATTGTTAGTATGATTAAAATTGATTGAAATACAATTGAAAATGGAGAGAAAGATAATATTGCAGGGATTGGATCACAATTTGTCATGCAGAAATAATATAACTCTGAAATGATTTAATAGAATTATAATTAGTGAAAGCAGCTCGGTAACAAATGTTACTTTCTTACATGTTGTTAAAATATGATGTAATTGGAGTATATTATTTATCACACAATCGAATCCGTTACATGTGTTATTATATTACAACTATTCAAACAGTTCTCCAAGATAATATTTGATTCTACCCAGTGCCGGATTTAGATCGTATTAGGTCCTAGGCTATTTGAAATATGGGGCCCTTTATAAAACCAGATATCATATCTCAGCGCCAAATATGATTTTCGAATACCTAGAGAGATAAACTGAAATACAATTAAGAAGTATAGATAGTGAAATATTAAATCTTTAATTTAAAATAATTATTTCTTTATTGGTAATGCTTTATTGTTTTCTAACTCGACTATTTTATTGCTTCTAATATATTAAAATGCATAAAATCATAACTTTTGTCTTGCAATACATATTGTAATTTTCAAAGCCAGACGCTCAACAAATGGCTTTCAACCTACGATGAGTAACTAAAACCTTTTCAATTTGCACTATTTAACACAAAAGATTATCATCGCATTCAGGTCCACATATGTATAAATGCATAAAAACCTCAAAAATGTTCTTTTTACCTGGGTAAACTTAGGAAATGTAAAGGAAAATAAATATTCCAGTAATGTGAAATAAACTAAAAATATTTGTATCGGATTTGAATTTTTTGTATTTTAGCAATGATTTATTTTATGTGCTAAACCAATAATGATCTTTAAATATGTTACGGTTTGTTTAACCATTTGTTTCCTTAGAGTTTGTCATTCTGAGTACCTGATATTTTAAACCAACCTCATTTATTTCAAATCTGGAAACGTTCATACTTATTTATAATTTGTAATAACTTAAATTTGTATATTTTTTTACTTATTTTTCATTAACTGAAAATTATCAATAAAATTCTTAGAATTAACCCCATATAATCTGCACCTCTTCAAACATATGCGGTTATTGTTAAGAATTGTATCAATATCAAGTTATTAGATAATAAACAAAAATTAAATGTTTTATTTCTATTGGATTGCCTGGAAAGTACTTTCGTTTTTTACAATAAAATAGAAAGCCACTTATTTTGTACAGAGAGAAAATTTTTATCTAGTATATATTGACCATTATGTTCAATAATGAGCTGCCATGTCTCT
The DNA here is from genome assembly GCA_959609185.1 of Schmidtea polychroa. Classification (NCBI taxonomy): domain Eukaryota; kingdom Metazoa; phylum Platyhelminthes; order Tricladida; family Dugesiidae; genus Schmidtea; species Schmidtea polychroa. The sequence goes on along the minus strand of CAUHTR010007372.1, from coordinate 147,111 downwards.
GGTAATTTCATAATTCCAGTTTCATAAAATTTTTGATCTTTTTGAGCAAAAAATCTTTTTAGGTATGTTTTTACAATGTCGCCTGAATTTAAAGTTTTCTCTGCTAGAGAATTGTGTAAAGTATGAAACAGATAAAATCTGATGGTGTTAAATCAGGGCTGTAAGGTTGGTGAGATTTGTCGAGTGACCAAATAAATAAGGGTCCGTGCGCTGTGACGACGAAACACGACAACTTTATGATTTATCAATTTTTGACGCTTCTACGACAAAGAATCATTTAACCCTTTCTAAGGCAAAGTAAACTAAAAGTGATGTAAAACTCAAAGTTATTATAAAGTTATCAATAAATATAGCGGGAAAACACATCTATGGTTTCAAATACTATAAATTTGTTCTCTTGTGGCTCAATATATGTCAGTAGTTGTACCAAAAGTAAAAATGATTACCGACAGCGTTACACTTAAATATTTTTATTAGTTTAAAATGGTGTACAGTATATTGCCACCACCTTAGAAAGGATTAATTTTGATAGTTACTGGCAGTATACACTAGGATCAATCATTATGTTAGGCGGTAGGAGCTCAGAGTATGCAATTCCCTTGTAATCCCACCATATTGAAAACATAACCTTTTTTAGTGGATATCTGCTTTTGATGTTTGAGTTGGTTCATTGGACTTAGACCATGATCTGTTGCGTTGAACTTTATTTTACACAATCCGTTTTTCATCACATGTTATCAGTTTTTTCAAAAATGGATCGTTTTGATTACGTTTTAAGAGCATGTCACAGATATTAATACGTTGCATAGATGAATTTCTTTAAGTTCACGTGGGAACCAAATATCAAGCTTTATTGAGTAATCCAGACTTCATAAATGATCATCAACCACTATATTTGATGAATTCAACTTCTCTTCAATATTACAAATGGCAATCTATCGGTCAGATTCAATCAAGGCCTTCAATTAATTCTCTTCAATTTGAGTAGGTCTACCAGAGCGCGGTGCATCATGAATCAAGAAATTTTCAGAATGAAACTTCGTAAACCAAATCTGCCAAGTGCGTTCTGTTATTGCTTTGTGCCATAAACTGCACATATCTTTCTACGTGCTCTTTGCCCTTTATTAAAATAAAAAAGTAAAATATGTCAAAAATGTTCACTTTGATTTTCCGTTTTGAAAATCAATCCGTTCAAAAATTATGCAATCAATTGACTAGTAATTTTTACATAAAATAAGCAAAATACCATTAAAACAAACCTTGTGATCTTTATTGCACTTATACATACAAAAAACATTAACCCTTAAATACCCCTCTTATCTTAAAAGATAAAGCCGCTAAAATCTATATTTCTATAGATATTTAAAATTTCCCGCGAAATCCAATTTTATGAAGCGCAGCTAACTTCATTATATTTTGAAATGTCATATATGACGTAATCGTAGTTTAGTATTCGAATAAATTAATGTGCAATAATTCCATTCTAATTTTTAATAAAACAGTCTTTGGGTATTTAAGGGTTAAGGCAATCTTTGGGGAAAAAACTAAAAGGACTTTCCAGATAACCCAATATATTCGTGAAGTATATGATTTAAATTAGTCTTTTAAAACTGCAATATGAAATAGTAAATAAATTATGGATTTATTCAGAACCATACACGGACTCGTGTATAATGCATTGAAATTATTTATGGAGATGAACCAAAAACTGTTCGATGAATGCACTCAAAAATACAAGGACAATCGGGCCAAGTAATTAGCCCAATTTTTTTCCTAATCCCTTTTTAATTGGATTAATTAGAGAAAAAGAAGAACAGAAAAGAAGAGAACAAGCTTGGCAAAAACTTTGTTCTATTGCACAAAGAAATCCTTTGAGCAAAATTATAGACAATGATGGGTTTATTGTTGATCGGTCTCAATTAAGTGATAGCTTACTGAACTCGGGTGATAACGATTCTGATGGTGAGGATATTACCACTAGTCTCAAAGAAATTAATAAGATTGAGGTGAATTAATAAAAATTCATTTTTCTATATGAAAATAAATGTTGTAATATGATTTACGATTGGATTAATATTTCAATTTTAATTGTTATTTATTTAATCGTGACCAAAATAGAGTAAAAGTTTCAAATTGTATTAAAATTATTGAAATTCGACCTAATTATTTATAACCAATTATTTCGCGTTGATACGAATATTTGTCATTAGTTGTATATTTTAATACGGAAATTTCAACTAAATATTTTGTGTTATTGTGGAATATATTTCATAAATTTATACATTTTCTTCATATCAAATCATATGTCAGATTGGTTATCTAGGTCGCATCCGCTCTTAAATCGTTTCTTTATTTTACAATTATTTATAATTCGTATTAATTTTAATATCGTTGTGTTTATCGAATATTCTAGAATGCTATTTATCATTACATATTCATCATTATATACAAAAATATTCTAATAATAAAACATCTAAATGGTAACATAATCAATAGGGAACCTAAAATTTTCAATATTGTTTTTTTTATTTTTGTAGGAATTCGATCCAAGGTTAGTGTTTTAAATCTTTTGATTTTAGTTACTATGATGATCAGACTTAAATCTATTGAAATAGTTTTACTTTTTCGGTCATCTTCGATCTGTTTTCTTTTAATATTTCATTTATTTTCACTGTGGCTAAAGATGGAAAATTAATTTTCTTATGTAACACAAATTTTCTGTATTGCCTTTATCAATTGTCAAAATGTTGTGTTACATTGGAAAATTAATGTTTGATCGACATTCATAATGAAAATAAAATGTTTATTTTTAATATTTTAAAACTTTATTTGTGTTTTTTTGTTTTAATGTTATTTTGAACGTTTTACCGCAAATTTTCAAGTACACAAATACAGAGAATTCCTGAAGGAAAATTCACAAAAATCTGATTCAAAACAAATTTATATAAACGAGTTATACTCTATATAAGATACTTTAATCTACCGGTGGGTGCTAGAATTACATTTTATGTTGTCGCCTTTGTAGAACATGTAGTTATCAAAGTTCTACAATTAGTTGAAAAGGATGTGGGTGAGAGTAATTCTAATAATTTATTCATAACCCCACATAGGTTATTTCTAATATTATCGAATGAAGAACCAAATTAAAGAAAATTATGATAGAATAAGTTTATTTAATGAATTTTATTCTTTCATATTATCTATTCTATTGTTACTATAGAATGTATTTTCTATGTAAACTCCAGTACTTTTTTTTCATTTGTCCACACAGATACTAGAAAATATATATTTCATTCGTTTTTCTTCCATAAAAACTTTAGTCAAATATACTTTTCTTATGAATATTTAGTACATATAAGAATAAAACTAGTAAAATATATAAATATTGGCTGACATTCAACCAAAAATAGAATTAAAAAATTCCAAACCAACCAAATACTACTAATTTTAGTCTAATATACTGAGTACATGAAAGAATAAAACTAGTAAAATATATCCCTTCTTTTGCTGGTAACAGGTATATCTACATCTAATTTGTTTCTGTTGGAAATGTAATCAAATCTAAAGCATGTCTACAGATTAGGAACTCTTTATTCTTCAAAACTATTTGTTTTATATTTAACTGCCTGTAAATATTCTATAACTTCTGGTATTTTTATATCATAAATATAGTTAAAATATTTTCATGTTTTTCTAGCTTTTATGAAGATTTTAATGCAACAATTATGTATTATTAATGTGAAGTTTCATATATAACACAAACCAAAGCTTCATATAAATATTCAAGTTTTTACTATAACATATATTTGAAATGAACCGAAGGGATTTTTGAACTCCTGATAATTGGTAATTTATTTGATTTCTTTTGAGACTATTGACGTTTTTCTTGTTTGGCATTTTCTGTTGAATAATAGGATATCGTATTTGAAACTTATATATACTGATATGTTGTTAATAATTATAGATATTTCTAAATTCTACTAAATTATAAATATACTTAAGAAAATTATGTTAGGGCTTAATTTCGGAGAAACACGGTATTTGAATTGTATGACCAGTACAAATAATTTATTAGAAAATTAAGAGATCACCAAACACAAAAAATATCAACATTACAGAAATAAATTAAATATATTCATATAATGAGATGTCCATTTTATTATTATATTTGAAAGGATGCTTAACACTCAAACGCAACTCAAAATTAATTGAAAGTAAAGCACCATTATTACAAAAAATGTATTATCTAATTAATGTTCGAATAAGTACTTGTTTCACATTTAGGATTACAGTAGACAGTGCTATAATACAAAACTGTTATAGAAGTTTGTGGGGATATGAAATGAAAAAATAAATATGAATATCTATTTATTAGGATCAAGACTTTGAGATTCGGCTGTTTGGATTTAAGGATACTTTGGCGTAAAGCAATTGTGAGACAAATCAATCACAGATAGTCGTAAGTTAGAAAAAAATTTGAAATCCAAATATTTTATAAATACAACACCATTAACATTAACTAAACATTGAATGATATTGTATACATAATAGATCCATACCTCGCTTTACGTCCTAGATACGTTCCACGAAACTTGGCCGCAAAGCGAAAAGCCGTATAAGGAATCGAGATTGTGTTTGCGTAAGATTGGCAACATGTAGATATATCGACATCAAAAAAAAAGTTTTTTTTGACTTTATAGCAAAACATTTTAGACCGTAAATCGAAAACGTGCCTTAATTGAAGAGGGCCGTTATAGCTAAATGCCGTATAGTGAAGTATGGGTGTAATATATTGAATTAAATTTAGTCCAAAAATCCCAGCGTTTGAAACAATGGTTGTCGAAAATTGCGTTCTAATCTATTATATGAACACACTCTGCAACTAATGATAGTAATCAGTTAATATTTAATAAATGGTACTCTGAGGTCTAAATTCAGGGGTTAAAATTTTACTGACGTAGTCTCGTGAGTAAATAGAATAGAATATTTTCAGTTATAATATCAACAGTTAGGATGCAAAATACAGTCATGGCAAACAACATGTAAGCAGAATTCGCAGCGTCAGTTGAGCTTACTGTTTATTGAAACGCTAAATTGATGTAAGATCTAACAAATTAGGGACATATTGATCGGGGTTCCAGTCCTCATAGTTAATGTTGGATTTGAGCTGCAACTACGCGTGCCAAAGCTGCACTTGTAAATTGATTAAGTCCTAAAAACGAGATTTGAAGGAATAAGATGTCAAAGATTAGGATATAGCTTTATATTTCAACCCAACTGTTTTCCTCAAATATTATCGTATTGACGCCGAACAGTTTCCCGACTGTACTAATACAGTTATTGTAGTTAACAGGAAGAAGCTTTGTAACAATGAGAAAGAGCGAGTTTAATACTGAACACTAGCTGAATGTGTTGTAGCTGATAGGTATTGTTTTATAACACCAAAATGATTTTTTTTGAGGAAAAGGGGCATTTTCCATAGATCAAGTTTCAGAAAATACCCAACATCAGCAATGCGAGGTGGAATTCAAGAGCTATACTAGCGATTCTGGTCTTCATTTTAATTCCTTCAACAAGGGCAGTTCTGCAGAGAGTATGTCGATTGATATCGTATGGCTTGGCAGACCATTGGTTTACAGACCAACTGTACAACGAAAATGACTTTAATAACTTGGCTGAAATACTGAATCCATACAAAAAGGCTTTAAGCTCTTTGAAAAATTACTGGAAGCGAGAGCCATCCATACTACAGATACCCAGAAGTAATCAATGTGCAAAGCGCCCAATCAAAGTAATGGAGGAAATTTATTCATCATGCAAAAATAAAGACAAATTCCTTCTGTGCAACAAGCAAGAGCAAGGTCAACGGTCTGAATCATTGTTGGATTGAAAATTTATTGTATTACATGACTATGACATTCTAAACACATTTGAATACATAGTAGTACTTATGTCAAAATCGATTTTTCAATGGCGGGGTGAACTTTTTTGAAAAGATATGCAAATAATAGTTTATTTCGTGCTTTTTAGGTAAAAGTTCATCAAACTACAGTACAGGAGCATGGGTTGATAAAAAGTCATAACCCTAATGTACACTCACAGTTCAAACCTTAAGATTGACTTATAAATATTTTCATTTTGTATTATCATTTTATATTTTCAAAAGGCTTGAGGCTGGAAAAAACTTGGAATTGCTGGATTCAGCTAGAATCAACTAGGAAATTTCCAAATATACTACCAAATAAAGTTTCTTCGTCGTTGTAAGGTGGTAAAGGTTTATCCTACGACAATTGACTACTTTACTTGTTTATATTTAATATAGAATTATAAAAATATCAGAATGAACTGGAGTAAAAATAATAGTTAATATGCCAAATCACTATTGCTTATTTCTTGTTGTACATATTTTAAAGAATTTTCGTGATCCATACTTTGAGAATCTCTGAAGAACATTTTGAAAGAAATTACTAATGATTAGGATAACCTTTACTTTATATAAAAATTGAATACTTTTATAATTCTGCCGAATTCTCGTCAACAGAAAGCTTCTAACAGCTGTAATAACCACGGGGCTTAATTAGAACCTATGTTTATATTATTCTCATTTTCAATGACATTGACGATCTTTAGGAAACGACACCAATGATAACTAATAATGATTTATGTAAATTATAGAATAATTAAAGAAAATTTCATATTGAAAGCCTATGAAGCATAGTTCATTGAAGATGAAGTGAAAGGAGAAACCCTTTTCATTAGATACCTCAATGTTTTCTCCCTTATGTTTATTTTTGGGTATTATTGACACAGTAATCTATTTTATATTTTTGTTCACAGGCGACGTATCAGTTTCTATTTTATTTATTTCATGTTTTGGTTTCCTGATAATGAGAGTGGCATACACTATTATTACAGAAATGATAGACATAACAAATGTCGATGAGAATTTTAATATGATATTTAGCGAATCTGTTTCTAGGACTATTTTAACCCGTATTATATTGTTGTGATTAATTCCTTTTTAGTTATTCACGTTTGTTTCAGTAGCTTCCTTCTTTTTCTGATATTTTTTGTATTTATTGAGTTTTATCAAAATTTAAAATATTTTACTATTTGGGAATTATTTACCCTTTGGGAATTATTTGTTTTTCTGAAAAATAAGAGTGAGGTGTTATTAGAGGTTTCCTTAAAATAGTCAGAACAATTTTTGTCAAAAAATTTTATTCATTTTATCATGAAAGCTGAAATATAAAATAAATTAAAAATCCTTATTGAGAGTTTGATTTAATACTGAATATAATCTAAAGTTCCTATAAATTTACTATATTTTGTTTTCAATTAGGAAATTATCTTAAATTTTTAATTTTTCTTAAAATTGGATAGTGAAGAATAAGATGGAAAATTATTAGAAGTTTTACAGCATTGAAGTAGATGGATGTGTCACCGCCAGGCCATGTCACCGCCCGGCCACATATACCCCCTCCCCCCCCCCCACCGGCCGGGAAATTTTTTTAAAAAAATAAAATGTCAAGGTCATTTATTTTTTCAAGGTCATTTATTATTTTCAAGGTCATATTTTAAAATTTAAATTTACAGAGTTTCCGCCAACAAATATTATTCAACGATAGCTTATTTTAAAGCCCGATCTAAGACCTTTCGATTGATCTATAGAAGGTATCATCATCATTAATATTGACAAAGTTATTAACATTTTACCAAAAATCATTTTCAAGGTCATATAATTATTAAGTGGTCTGGCGGTGACCAGGTTTTCGTTTGCCCAAATGTTATCGTTCCCATTATCCGAATTTATTAATTGATAGCTTAATTTGAAGCTTAGTGCAAGATCTATCTATTGATATATAAATATTATTAATATCATTATAATTGACAAAGTTATTAACGTTTTCCCGAGACCATTTTCAAGGTCATATAATTATTATTTTCAAAAATATTATTAAGTGGTCTGGCGGTGACTAGGTTTTCGTTTGCCCAAAAGTTATCGTTCCCATCATTTTATTTCATCGATCGACAGCTTAATTTGAAGCTTAGTGCAAGATCTATCTACTGATGTATAAAAATTATCATCATCATTATTATTGGCAAAATTATTAACGTTTTCCCGAGACCATTTTCAAGGTCATTTATTTTTTCAAAATATTATTTTTTCAAGGTCATTTATTTTTTCAAGGTCATTTACTTTTTCAAGGTCATTTACTTTTTCAAGGTCATTTATTTTTTTCAAGGTCATTTATTTTTTCAAGGTCATTTATTTTTTCAAGGTCATTTACTTTTTCAAGGTCATTTACTTTTTCAAGGTCATTTACTTTTTCAAGGTCATTTACTTTTTCAATGTCATTTATTTTTTCAAGGTCATTTATTTTTTCAAGGTCATTTATTATTTTCAAGGTCATATTTTAAAATTTAAATTTACAGAGTTTCCGCCAACAAATATTATTCAACGATAGCTTATTTTAAAGCCCGATCTAAGACCTTTCGATTGATCTATAGAAGGTATCATCATCATTAATATTGACAAAGTTATTAACATTTTACCAAAAATCATTTTCAAGGTCATATAATTATTAAGTGGTCTGGCGGTGACCAGGTTTTCGTTTGCCCAAATGTTATCGTTCCCATTATCCGAATTTATTAATTGATAGCTTAATTTGAAGCTTAGTGCAAGATCTATCTATTGATATATAAATATTATTAATATCATTATAATTGACAAAGTTATTAACGTTTTCCCGAGACCATTTTCAAGGTCATATAATTATTATTTTCAAAAATATTACTAAGTGGTCTGGCGGTGACTAGGTTTTCGTTTGCCCAAAAGTTATCGTTCCCATCATTTTATTTCATCGATCGACAGCTTAATTTGAAGCTTAGTGCAAGATCTATCTACTGATGTATAAAAATTATCATCATCATTATTATTGGCAAAATTATTAACGTTTTCCCGAGACCATTTTCAAGGTCATTTATTTTTTCAAAATATTATTTTTTCAAGGTCATTTATTTTTTCAAGGTCATTTACTTTTTCAAGGTCATTTACTTTTTCAAGGTCATTTATTTTTTCAAGGTCATTTATTTTTTCAAGGTCATTTATTTTTTCAAGGTCATTTACTTTTTCAAGGTCATTTACTTTTTCAAGGTCATTTACTTTTTCAAGGTCATTTACTTTTTCAATGTCATTTATTTTTTCAAGGTCATTTATTTTTTCAAGGTCATTTATTATTTTCAAGGTCATATTTTAAAATTTAAATTTACAGAGTTTCCGCCAACAAATATTATTCAACGATAGCTTATTTTAAAGCCCGATCTAAGACCTTTCGATTGATCTATAGAAGGTATCATCATCATTAATATTGACAAAGTTATTAACATTTTACCAAAAATCATTTTCAAGGTCATATAATTATTAAGTGGTCTGGCGGTGACCAGGTTTTCGTTTGCCCAAATGTTATCGTTCCCATTATCCGAATTTATTAATTGATAGCTTAATTTGAAGCTTAGTGCAAGATCTATCTATTGATATATAAATATTATTAATATCATTATAATTGACAAAGTTATTAACGTTTTCCCGAGACCATTTTCAAGGTCATATAATTATTATTTTCAAAAATATTATTAAGTGGTCTGGCGGTGACTAGGTTTTCGTTTGCCCAAATGTTATCGTTCCCATTATCCGAATTTATTAATTGATAGCTTAATTTGAAGCTTAGTGCAAGATCTATCTATTGATATATAAATATTATTAATATCATTATAATTGACAAAGTTATTAACGTTTTCCCGAGACCATTTTCAAGGTCATATAATTATTATTTTCAAAAATATTATTAAGTGGTCTGGCGGTGACTAGGTTTTCGTTTGCCCAAAAGTTATCGTTCCCATCATTTTATTTCATCGATCGACAGCTTAATTTGAAGCTTAGTGCAAGATCTATCTACTGATGTATAAAAATTATCATCATCATTATTATTGGCAAAATTATTAACGTTTTCCCGAGACCATTTTCAAGGTCATTTATTTTTTCAAAATATTATTTTTTCAAGGTCATTTATTTTTTCAAGGTCATTTACTTTTTCAAGGTCATTTACTTTTTCAAGGTCATTTATTTTTTTCAAGGTCATTTATTTTTTCAAGGTCATTTATTTTTTCAAGGTCATTTACTTTTTCAAGGTCATTTACTTTTTCAAGGTCATTTACTTTTTCAAGGTCATTTACTTTTTCAATGTCATTTATTTTTTCAAGGTCATTTATTTTTTCAAGGTCATATTTTAAAATTTAAATGTACAGAGTTTCCGCCAACAAATATTATTCAACGATAGCTCATTTTAAAGCCAGATCTAAGGCCTTTCGATTGATCTATAGAAGGTATCATCATCATTAATATTGACAAAGTTATTAACATTTTACCAAAAATCATTTTCAAGGTCATATAATTATTATTTTCAAAAATATTACTAAGTGGTCTGGCGGTGACCAGGTTTTCGTTTGCCCAAAAGTTATCGTTCCCATTATCCGAATTTATTAATTGATTGTTAGGACATTGTTGTGTGAAATCGAGAAATATATACCCATGTGGTATTTTCGTAGCATCTTGAAATGCATTGATAAGAAAATTACGGTTATTAGGGTATGCTTGTCGTCCAAGAAAATCAATGACAGTTGCATCTCTAGGATTCTTGAAAATAACTAAATATTGTACATTTAAATTACGTGTTCGATGTGCACCACCTTGATGAAATAGATTTTGTGTTATGAAAATAACTGTTACACCAACATGTCTGCTGATTTTTGTGAATAAATTATTAAAATCCTTTTCTTTATTGGCTTCTTGATACAAATCATCGATAATGATGACATCATCTCTCTTCAAACGACTTGACCAGTTTTTATCAAAACCCTTTACTATTTTCATGTTTTTCAACTGACAGAAACTTGATTGCGTCAATCCATGTTCTTCATCGGCGCCTCTATGCCAATAAATATTGTTGAATTTTGTTTTGAACAAATTAGATTTTAGTAATTTACAAACAAATAAGGTTTTCCCGCTACCACTTGGACCAACGATTTGGTATACTGCATCATTTCGTAATTCCATTTTTTAAATTTAAACTATATAATTATTGTTTATATTGATAATTTAAATGAACTCCGTTTTAAAATAACTAAATATAACAGAGTTTTTATAATTATTTTATTAAAATGCTTTCAAATATAAATTACAGGGCAAAAGCTGATGTATCAAAAATGATATTTGCAATGGGGAAACCACAACAACTCATCAATAGAAGTAAAAAATATCCAATAATATATTTCAAAACTGGTAAATGTAGAATTATGGGGTGTAAGGAAATAATCAAAGCTAGTGAATATAATGTTTATGATTTAGAAATACAATCGATAACCGTAACTTCCGATATAGGTTTTCTTGTAATTTAAATGAATTGGCTAAATTAATACCATGTGTTTACGAACCAGAATTATTTCCAGCTTTGAGATATATAAAATATAACCCTATGTGTGTAAATATATTCGCTAGCGGTAAGATAGTAATTCTTGGAATAAAAAATATTGATTACAAATGTATAGTTGATAATATCATATCTGAAATTAAATCAATAATTGAAGGAAAAGAATTTTTAGATTTTTTATTATCACTTAATTAATTATTTATCATTGTAAATTCAATGCAATTGAAATGCATGATTCTGTTTGGTCGAAATCTAATTGGCTGATGATTATTTATAACAAAATGTTTTCGGTTTAGTTGTCATTTATTCAACAAAAATGTACAACATACAAAGTTCCGCAATCACCTCAATGAAAGAGCATGCAAATTATGGTAATTTCAAATTTTTATTATTACATTAATATATATATATATTTTTACAGATGAATATCAATCAATTATCCTGCAAAGATTATGTTTCTATTATCCAGAATTAAATGAAATTCTACAAGATAGAGATCCAGCTATCATTCCAGATTAGGTATACAACCAAACACGAATCTGGATATTCGATATAATAAACACCTTTCTATGGGATATCAAGATTGGAAGGGGGATGAAAGAAATGAAACCAGAGATTCCTTGCATTTTCGGATGTAGCTGTTGCAATTTCCGTTATCAACAATATGTTGAATGGTGTTTGGTGAAGACTCTGAGAAATCATCACTCGAGTCAGATTGTATCAAAATAAATTTTTATGTTGAATTGTTTTGTTTTTGTAAATCGAAATAATAGAAATAGAAATAATAATAGAAATAGTAATATTAGAAATAATAATAATAAAAAACAATATTTATAATAAAAACATTATTGCAAATGACATGCAAATGACATGCAATTTAAACAAAGACATGTAGCAATCTGATTGGATGATAAACAATAGTCATAGGTATAAAAACTCTGTACCATTTCATTTTAATCATAATTCACGATGACAAAGAAAATTTCAAGCACTGAAAAGTCAAAAGTTGTTCCAGAATTTGTACAATCTGTTCAAATGTTCCACAACTATAAAATGTATTTTTTAAAAGAAGAAATCAATATGAAATTGGTGTCACCGATCAAGCTAATTCCAACTAAATTCAATTCTTATCCGGCACGCTTTCAATGTTAGATGTTAAATCTATTGATGAGGTTTCAAACGGTTGAATACGAATCTATCTTGTAATCAACATGCATTTTTCAACAACCGATATGCAAGATTTTATGATTCCTTTGATGAAATCAGCTTCAAAGAAACGAAAATTGGTATATAACAATTGCAATCCAAGGATATAAAGTTGATAATAATGATGTGTATTCTCCAATTTGGAAAATTATGTCTGCTAGACTTTCACAACTATTTTAATATTATATTTAATAAATGTATTAGTCATATTTGTTTTTTCTCTTTATTAATTGCAACATTAATGCAAATGACATGCAAATTTAACAAAGAAATCTATAAGAAACTTATAATATAGTTTTAAAGTGGTAATAATGACTACAGATAAAGGTTACGAATGATTGTGTAGATCATGTCGTTGAAAATATAATGAAATGTGGAGATGATGATTGCGAATGTGTTAATAAATTTTAAAATTGAATTATTTTCATTTAAATATACTATTAAAAATAATAACATTAATTTTTATTCATATATCTACAGAAAATATACATTATAACAACTCCAGTTGTAAGCTTTATATAGTTTTTCATTTTTCTTTTGATTTCATCAGTTTCTTTAACATTTGCAGGCCAGTTTTATTTAATACACCCCATCCGCCATTGGCTTCTATCCATGGGGTAAACTTGGACTTGATTATCTAGAAATGAATATTATTAAAATATATATAAGTAGATTATAAAAGAAATCTTACTTCTAAAGACCACTGATAATAATGTTCTGAGTCATGTTGACCTTTTGCAATGATTATCTTCATGTAGGTGAATCCTATAATTATCCTTGTCCATTTCATGTCTTCATCGAAAAGACAGTGAAATATTCTATTGAAGTATAACTTCTTGGTTTCCAGGGATTCCATCTCCATCATCTGCTGATAATCGATATGTTCACCTTCAATGATTTGTTCAGTTCGATTGACCAGGAAATTGAGGCTGTCGACTATATTCGCGGTGACAATTCCGTTTAGAACATTTTCACTAAATTGATACATTTTTACAATAATTTTTAATATACTGCTTTATTTATATTACTACTACTGAAATAACATATGATTTGATTGGTTGATAGATTATAAAAATAAACATATAAGTTTTGATTTGATACAACATGAATACAATATTTCTATCGGTATAATGAGTGTGTGCTAAAACTAATAATAATAATAATAATAATAATAATAATAATAATAATAATAATAATAATAATAATAATAATAGATTTAGAAAATATGTGTTTTATTACATTGTTTAATAATATCATTGTACCCTTGCGAGTTGTTGAGCGTGAGCAGTACCCTTGTGAGCAATACCCATGTGACTTGTCGAGTGTGAGCAGTACCCTTGTGAGCAATACCCATAGGGGGACAGAATATTTTGTCGGATAAACTCAGAGTATATATATATATATATTAATACTAATAATAATAAAAATAATAATAATAATAATAAAAATAATAATAATAATATTCTTGGGAGTTGTTGAGCGTGAGCAGTACCCTTGTGAGCAATACCCTTGTGAGCAGTACCCTTAGGGGGACAGAATATTTTGTCGGATAGACTCTGAGTATATATATATATATATTAATAATAATAATTATAATAATTATAATAATAATAATAATATATGTCTCATTCGAAAGGTCTTGGATTGGGCTTTAAAAAGAGCTATCGATGAACAATTTTTGTTGGCGGGAAATCTGTAAATTTAAATTTTTAAATATGACCTTGAAAAATAAATGACCTTGAAAAAATAAATGACCTTGAAAAAATTAAATGACCTTGAAAAAATAAATGACCTTGAAATAATAAATGACATTGAAAATGGTCTCGGGAAAACGTTAATAACTTTGCAATAATAATGATGATGATACCTTCAATAGCTCATTTGAAAGGTCTTGCACTAAGCTTCAAATTAAGCTATCAATTAATAAATTCGGATAATGGGAACGATAACTTTTGGGCAAATGAAAACCAGGAGCCCGCCAGATCACTAATAATATTTTTGAAAATAATAATTATATGACCTTGAAAATGATTTTTGGTAAAATGTTAATAACTTTGTCAATATTAATGATGATGATACCTTCTATAGATCAATCGAAAGGTCTTAGATCGGGCTTTAAAATAAGCTATCGTTGAATAATATTTGTTGGCGGAAACTCTGTAAAATATGACCTTGAAAATAATAAATGACCTTGAAAAAATAAATGACCTTGAAAAATTTAATGACCTTGAAAAAATAAATGACCTTGAAAAAATAATATTTTGAAAAAATAAATGACCTTGAAAAAATAATATTTTGAAAAAATAAATGACCTTGAAAAAGTAAATGACCTTGAAAAAGTAAATGACCTTGAAAAAATAAATGACCTTGAAAAAATAAATGACCTTGAAAAAAATAAATGACCTTGAAAAAGTAAATGACCTTGAAAAAGTAAATGACCTTGAAAAAATAAATGACCTTGAAAAAATAATATTTTGAAAAAATAAATGACCTTGAAAATGGTCTCGGGAAAACGTTAATAATTTTGCCAATAATAATGATGATGATAATTTTTATACATCAGTAGATAGATCTTGCACTAAGCTTCAAATTAAGCTGTCGATCGATGAAATAAAATGATGGGAACGATAACTTTTGGGCAAACGAAAACCTAGTCACCGCCAGACCACTTAATAATATTTTGAAAAAATAAATGACCTTGAAAATGGTCTCGGGAAAACGTTAATAACTTTGCCAATAATAATGATGATGATAATTTTTATACATCAGTAGATAGATCTTGCACTAAGCTTCAAATTAAGCTGTCGATCGATGAAATAAAATGATGGGAACGATAACTTTTGGGCAAACGAAAACCTAGTCACCGCCAGACCACTTAATAATATTTTGAAAAAATAAATGACCTTGAAAATGGTCTCGGGAAAACGTTAATAACTTTGCCAATAATAATGATGATGATAATTTTTATACATCAGTAGATAGATCTTGCACTAAGCTTCAAATTAAGCTGTCGATCGATGAAATAAAATGATGGGAACGATAACTTTTGGGCAAACGAAAACCTAGTCACCGCCAGACCACTTAATAATATTTTGAAAAAATAAATGACCTTGAAAATGGTCTCGGGAAAACGTTAATAACTTTGCCAATAATAATGATGATGATAATTTTTATACATCAGTAGATAGATCTTGCACTAAGCTTCAAATTAAGCTATCAATTAATAAATTCGGATAATGGGAACGATAACTTTTGGGCAAATGAAAACCAGGAGCCCGCCAGATCACTAATAATATTTTTGAAAATAATAATTATATGACCTTGAAAATGATTTTTGGTAAAATGTTAATAACTTTGTCAATATTAATGATGATGATACCTTCTATGGATCAATCGAAAGGTCTTAGATCGGGCTTTAAAATAAGCTATCGTTGAATAATATTTGTTGGCGGAAACTCGGTAAATTTAAATTTTAAAATATGACCTTGAAAATAATAAATGACCTTGAAAAAATAAATGACCTTGACATTTTATTTTTTTAAAAAAAATTCCCGGCCGGGGGGGGGGGGGTATATGTGGCCGGGCGGTGACACATCCATCTACTCATTGACACTCTTTCGTTTTGGATGCCATAGTAATATTAATTCAAATAGAGGAGAATTCCAAATAAATTGAAACTTCAATTTAAAAAATAGGAGTTAGCTGATTAAAAATATACAGATGGTTTATTTTAAAATTTTCCCGTTCAAATTACAGTAGAACCCGGATTATCCGGTATTCCACAAAGTATTTTCGATAATGCTTAAATATTATTAAAATGCAAAGGTTGTGCGAAATATTAGGCTAAATGTAATTTTAAGTCTTCTAAATATTATAGTCTCAACAAATGAAGAGGCGTATTTTTAATTAAATACAAAAAAATCTTAAGATAAAAATACTAAAAATATGAAAAATAAGTAAGAATATGAATATCTAGTATTTTTCTAATGAATAAATGACATTTTTTAATATTAGTCTTTTATTACTCATTAGAACTTCTTTTGATATTTATCTCTGATTTCTTTTCAATTGACATTATTTATTTAAAAAAATGACAATGAATCAGTAAAGATATCGTAGTTATTTTTTGATATTCAGGAATTTTCGGCACATCTTTTTGCAAGCATTTTATCGTTAAAAATGACAGCATTAGAAAACGAAAATTTAACATCGACTATTCTCGGAACATAGGCATTTTGGATAAAGTATTTGTTTTGTTAATATGATCTTAAAATCACCCAGTACCGTCTAATCTCCAAGAGTTATGTAATCATAATACTATACCCGGATAACGTCGGTCCACCATTATAGTCATACCCCACTGTAACGTTGCGTGGCTTCGCTGTAACGTTTTTTTTAATTCTCTTAATCTTTTAAATCTATTTAATTGCGAATTTTTTTCTTAATTATAATTGCTTCGTATAACGTTGTTTCGGTTAACATCGCGTTTTTCTGGAACCATTTAACAACGTTAACCCGGGTAAGACTGTATATATATATATATATATATATATATATATATATATATATATATATATATATATATATATATATATATATATATATATATATATATATATATATATATATATATATATATATATATATATATATATATATATATATATATATATATATATATATATAGTATTATGATTACATAACTGATTATTCTATGGTAAAACTACCTTTTTGATCAATTAATTAGTCGGGATGATGATCGGATACTATAAAGTACACCTAGATGGTATTTGATTGTTTATGGTCAATGGGTATTTATAAAAGTTTTTTTAAATTACCTTTTTATTATTCGGCTAAGGCGTTGACAAAAAATCGCCATAATCGGAGTTCTACCGTATAAAACTTTTTTAATTTTTTTATATTGAACTTTTGATGGACATTAATGGGGAGAGTATATTTGCATTCAAATATGTTTTGGTAGCATTAGAAATATTAAAATTATGAGTAGAGGACTAGAGTAAGATAAATGAGACTTATTTCAGGAGCAAAAATTGAAGAGTTCTACAATGAAACCAAGAAAAGCAAGCCAGGAAAATAGTAAAATTTGAATATATTCAGCTTTAAAATGTTCATTTAGCTGCTAATATTTTCAACACAATTTATTTCCCAAAAAATGAATGGCGCACACTTTTTTTGGAATTGTTATTCTTTTGGATAAATGTTATTAATCTAGGATTTTACTGAGAAAATATTAATAATAAACTAGGTACTAAAGATCCTTGTTAATAATATAATAATCAATTATAGTTAAAAATATTTATCCTTCAATCAGTTTCATGCCAGGAAAACATTTTCATAAACTAGAAATTGAGGATGCTTTTACTGATATTAATTGGGAAATTTTAATTTTACATTTTAATTTAATTGTAATATTTTTTGTGCAAAATTTAATTCCAAGAAATTTTAATACATTTCAAATAAATATTGTGCAATCTCATAGATGAGTTGTATTGATACCATTTTTAATATAATCCAATACAATGTTAAATTGGAAAATTATTTTTTCTTTTAATCTATACTTAAATTTAAATGGTTTTTTGATACATTATGCACATTAAATCATGGGCAAATAATTATTTCTATATATTGAGTCTAGACTGATTTTTCTAAACACATTACTAGAGGATTTAGTTGTAGACTTATACGGTTTTGGCTGCACTTCGCGCGCCTGTTAGGTGTCCATTTTGTGTTTTCCCACATTCCTTATAATATTGACATTAATTTGTCTACATTAACTTATCAACACGTTAGATATAACAATCCCCTCAGTTTAGAATGAAATAAAACATACACTATAAATTAAACAATACACTCACGATAGCCAGTTGGACGTTTCTTTTATTTAATTTTCTCCCACCCACCCAAAGATAATGATAATTTATGTTTCAGCTTGATGGGTAAATCTTCTATAGCTTCAGAACACATGACAGCAAATAAGTTGGAAAAATTATGTACATCAAGTATTTAGAATGTGTATCATTGCAGTGTATCTAGCATGGCTAAAAATTAAATAAATTATAGTAACTAACTTATCATACAATAACAGGCTTCGTAGAATAATATACAACAGCTTGACAGTTTCAGATTCAAATTATAAAATTGAGTCAAACAATTTTGTTCAATAAATTTCTTTATTTCTTATGTTGATTTTTGCATTCCGTTTTATTTTATCCACCACATACGAATTATTTATTGGGTTACTTTATAAATACAGTCGATTCCGCTTAATTGGGACACATCGGGACTTGGGCATTTTGTCCCAATTAAGCGAATTTCACATTTTTTTTAATTCATTGATTTGGTTTTGGCAACTAAGCCCATTAACCAGTAATTACACACATAAAATTAAACAATGCATATGTTTTTACAATAATTTTTAATATACTGCTTTATTTATATTACTACTACTGAAATAACATATGATTTGATTGGTTGATAGATTATAAAAATAAACATATAAGTTTTGATTTGATACAACATGAATACAATATTTCTATCGGTATAATGAGTGTGTGCTAAAACTAATAATAATAATAATAATAATAATAATAATAATAATAATAATAATAATAATAATAATAATAATAATAATAATAGATTTAGAAAATATGTGTTTTATTACATTGTTTAATAATATCATTGTACCCTTGCGAGTTGTTGAGCGTGAGCAGTACCCTTGTGAGCAATACCCATGTGACTTGTCGAGTGTGAGCAGTACCCTTGTGAGCAATACCCATAGGGGGACAGAATATTTTGTCGGATAAACTCAGAGTATATATATATATATTAATACTAATAATAATAAAAATAATAATAATAATAATAAAAATAATAATAATAATATTCTTGGGAGTTGTTGAGCGTGAGCAGTACCCTTGTGAGCAATACCCTTGTGAGCAGTACCCTTAGGGGGACAGAATATTTTGTCGGATAGACTCTGAGTATATATATATATATATATTAATAATAATAATTATAATAATAATAATAATATATGTCTCATTCGAAAGGTCTTGGATTGGGCTTTAAAAAGAGCTATCGATGAACAATTTTTGTTGGCGGGAAATCTGTAAATTTAAATTTTTAAATATGACCTTGAAAAAATAAATGACCTTGAAAAAATAAATGACCTTGAAAAAATTAAATGACCTTGAAAAAATAAATGACCTTGAAAATAATAAATGACATTGAAAATGGTCTCGGGAAAACGTTAATAACTTTGCCAATAATAATGATGATGATACCTTCAATAGCTCATTTGAAAGGTCTTGCACTAAGCTTCAAATTAAGCTATCAATTAATAAATTCGGATAATGGGAACGATAACTTTTGGGCAAATGAAAACCAGGAGCCCGCCAGATCACTAATAATATTTTGAATAATTATATGACCTTGAAAAAATAATATTTTGAAAAATAATAATATGACCTTGAAAAATAATAATATGACCTTGACAAAATAAATGACGTTGAAAAATTAAATGACCTTGAAAAAATAAATGATTTTGAAAAAATAAATGACCTTGAAAAAATAAATGACCTTGAAAAGTAAATGACCTTGAAAAAATAAATGACCTTGACAAAATAAATGACCTTGAAAAAATAATATTTTGAAAAATAAATGACCTTGAAAATGGTCTCGGGAAAACTTTAATAATTTTGTCAATAATAATGATGATGATAATTTTTATACATCAGTAGATAGATCTTGCACTAAGCTTCAAATTAAGCTATCAATTAATAATTCGGATAATGGGAACGATAACTTTTGGGCAAATGAAAACCAGGAGCCCGCCAGATCACTAATAAT
Organism: Schmidtea polychroa; assembly: GCA_959609185.1. Lineage (NCBI taxonomy): Eukaryota > Metazoa > Platyhelminthes > Tricladida > Dugesiidae > Schmidtea > Schmidtea polychroa. The sequence goes on along the minus strand of CAUHTR010007372.1, from coordinate 126,547 downwards.
ATTTTTGAAAATAATAATTATATGACCTTGAAAATGATTTTTGGTAAAATGTTAATAACTTTGTCAATATTAATGATGATGATACCTTCTATAGATCAATCGAAAGGTCTTAGATCGGGCTTTAAAATAAGCTATCGTTGAATAATATTTGTTGGCGGAAACTCTGTAAAATATGACCTTGAAAATAATAAATGACCTTGAAAAAATAAATGACCTTGAAAAAATAAATGACCTTGAAAAAATAATATTTTGAAAAATAAATGACCTTGAAAAAATAATATTTTGAAAAAATAAATGACCTTGAAAAAATAAATGACCTTGAAAAAGTAAATGACCTTGAAAAAATAAATGACCTTGAAAAAGTAAATGACCTTGAAAAAGTAAATGACCTTGAAAAAGTAAATGACCTTGAAAAAGTAAATGACCTTGAAAAAATAAATGACCTTGAAAAAATAATATTTTGAAAAATAAATGACCTTGAAATGGTCTCGGGAAAACGTTAATAATTTTGCCAATAATAATGATGATGATAATTTTTATACATCAGTAGATAGATCTTGCACTAAGCTTCAAATTAAGCTGTCGATCGATGAAATAAAATGATGGGAACGATAACTTTTGGGCAAACGAAAACCTAGTCACCGCCAGACCACTTAATAATATTTTGAAAAAATAAATGACCTTGAAAATGGTCTCGGGAAAACGTTAATAACTTTGCCAATAATAATGATGATGATAATTTTTATACATCAGTAGATAGATCTTGCACTAAGCTTCAAATTAAGCTGTCGATCGATGAAATAAAATGATGGGAACGATAACTTTTGGGCAAACGAAAACCTAGTCACCGCCAGACCACTTAGTAATATTTTTGAAAATAATAATTATATGACCTTGAAAATGGTCTCGGGAAAACGTTAATAACTTTGTCAATTATAATGATATTAATAATATTTATATATCAATAGATAGATCTTGCACTAAGCTTCAAATTAAGCTATCAATTAATAAATTCGGATAATGGGAACGATAACTTTTGGGCAAACGAAAACCTGGTCACCGCCAGACCACTTAGTAATATTTTTGAAAATAATAATTATATGACCTTGAAAATGATTTTTGGTAAAATGTTAATAACTTTGTCAATATTAATGATGATGATACCTTCTATGGATCAATCGAAAGGTCTTAGATCGGGCTTTAAAATAAGCTATCGTTGAATAATATTTGTTGGCGGAAACTCGGTAAATTTAAATTTTAAAATATGACCTTGAAAATAATAAATGACCTTGAAAAAATAAATGACCTTGACATTTTATTTTTTTAAAAAAAATTCCCGGCCGGGGGGGGGGGTATATGTGGCCGGGCGGTGACACATCCATCTACTCATTGACACTCTTTCGTTTTGGATGCCATAGTAATATTAATTCAAATAGAGGAGAATTCCAAATAAATTGAAACTTCAATTTAAAAATAGGAGTTAGCTGATTAAAAATATACAGATGGTTTATTTTAAAATTTTCCCGTTCAAATTACAGTAGAACCCGGATTATCCGGTATTCCACAAAGTATTTTCGATAATGCTTAAATATTATTAAAATGCAAAGGTTGTGCGAAATATTAGGCTAAATGTAATTTTAAGTCTTCTAAATATTATAGTCTCAACAAATGAAGAGGCGTATTTTTAATTAAATACAAAAAAATCTTAAGATAAAAATACTAAAAATATGAAAAATAAGTAAGAATATGAATATCTAGTATTTTTCTAATGAATAAATGACATTTTTTAATATTAGTCTTTTATTACTCATTAGAACTTCTTTTGATATTTATCTCTGATTTCTTTTCAATTGACATTATTTATTTAAAAAAATGACAATGAATCAGTAAAGATATCGTAGTTATTTTTTGATATTCAGGAATTTTCGGCACATCTTTTTGCAAGCATTTTATCGTTAAAAATGACAGCATTAGAAAAGTATTATGATTACATAACTGATTATTCTATGGTAAAACTACCTTTTTGATCAATTAATTAGTCGGGATGATGATCGGATACTATAAAGTACACCTAGATGGTATTTGATTGTTTATGGTCAATGGGTATTTATAAAAGTTTTTTTAAATTACCTTTTTATTATTCGGCTAAGGCGTTGACAAAAAATCGCCATAATCGGAGTTCTACCGTATAAAACTTTTTTAATTTTTTTATATTGAACTTTTGATGGACATTAATGGGGAGAGTATATTTGCATTCAAATATGTTTTGGTAGCATTAGAAATATTAAAATTATGAGTAGAGGACTAGAGTAAGATAAATGAGACTTATTTCAGGAGCAAAAATTGAAGAGTTCTACAATGAAACCAAGAAAAGCAAGCCAGGAAAATAGTAAAATTTGAATATATTCAGCTTTAAAATGTTCATTTAGCTGCTAATATTTTCAACACAATTTATTTCCCAAAAAATGAATGGCGCACACTTTTTTTGGAATTGTTATTCTTTTGGATAAATGTTATTAATCTAGGATTTTACTGAGAAAATATTAATAATAAACTAGGTACTAAAGATCCTTGTTAATAATATAATAATCAATTATAGTTAAAAATATTTATCCTTCAATCAGTTTCATGCCAGGAAAACATTTTCATAAACTAGAAATTGAGGATGCTTTTACTGATATTAATTGGGAAATTTTAATTTTACATTTTAATTTAATTGTAATATTTTTTGTGCAAAATTTAATTCCAAGAAATTTTAATACATTTCAAATAAATATTGTGCAATCTCATAGATGAGTTGTATTGATACCATTTTTAATATAATCCAATACAATGTTAAATTGGAAAATTATTTTTTCTTTTAATCTATACTTAAATTTAAATGGTTTTTTGATACATTATGCACATTAAATCATGGGCAAATAATTATTTCTATATATTGAGTCTAGACTGATTTTTCTAAACACATTACTAGAGGATTTAGTTGTAGACTTATACGGTTTTGGCTGCACTTCGCGCGCCTGTTAGGTGTCCATTTTGTGTTTTCCCACATTCCTTATAATATTGACATTAATTTGTCTACATTAACTTATCAACACGTTAGATATAACAATCCCCTCAGTTTAGAATGAAATAAAACATACACTATAAATTAAACAATACACTCACGATAGCCAGTTGGACGTTTCTTTTATTTAATTTTCTCCCACCCACCCAAAGATAATGATAATTTATGTTTCAGCTTGATGGGTAAATCTTCTATAGCTTCAGAACACATGACAGCAAATAAGTTGGAAAAATTATGTACATCAAGTATTTAGAATGTGTATCATTGCAGTGTATCTAGCATGGCTAAAAATTAAATAAATTATAGTAACTAACTTATCATACAATAACAGGCTTCGTAGAATAATATACAACAGCTTGACAGTTTCAGATTCAAATTATAAAAATTGAGTCAAACAATTTTGTTCAATAAATTTCTTTATTTCTTATGTTGATTTTTGCATTCCGTTTTATTTTATCCACCACATACGAATTATTTATTGGGTTACTTTATAAATACAGTCGATTCCGCTTAATTGGGACACATCGGGACTTGGGCATTTTGTCCCAATTAAGCGAATTTCACATTTTTTTTAATTCATTGATTTGGTTTTGGCAACTAAGCCCATTAACCAGTAATTACACACATAAAATTAAACAATGCATATGTTTTTACAATAATTTTTAATATACTGCTTTATTTATATTACTACTACTGAAATAACATATGATTTGATTGGTTGATAGATTATAAAAATAAACATATAAGTTTTGATTTGATACAACATGAATACAATATTTCTATCGGTATAATGAGTGTGTGCTAAAACTAATAATAATAATAATAATAATAATAATAATAATAATAATAATAATAATAATAATAATAATAATAATAGATTTAGAAAATATGTGTTTTATTACATTGTTTAATAATATCATTGTACCCTTGCGAGTTGTTGAGCGTGAGCAGTACCCTTGTGAGCAATACCCATGTGACTTGTCGAGTGTGAGCAGTACCCTTGTGAGCAATACCCATAGGGGGACAGAATATTTTGTCGGATAAACTCAGAGTATATATATATATATTAATACTAATAATAATAAAAATAATAATAATAATAATAAAAATAATAATAATAATATTCTTGGGAGTTGTTGAGCGTGAGCAGTACCCTTGTGAGCAATACCCTTGTGAGCAGTACCCTTAGGGGGACAGAATATTTTGTCGGATAGACTCTGAGTATATATATATATATATTAATAATAATAATTATAATAATAATAATAATATATGTCTCATTCGAAAGGTCTTGGATTGGGCTTTAAAAAGAGCTATCGATGAACAATTTTTGTTGGCGGGAAATCTGTAAATTTAAATTTTTAAATATGACCTTGAAAAATAAATGACCTTGAAAAAATAAATGACCTTGAAAAAATTAAATGACCTTGAAAAAATAAATGACCTTGAAAATAATAAATGACATTGAAAATGGTCTCGGGAAAACGTTAATAACTTTGCCAATAATAATGATGATGATACCTTCAATAGCTCATTTGAAAGGTCTTGCACTAAGCTTCAATTAAGCTATCAATTAATAAATTCGGATAATGGGAACGATAACTTTTGGGCAAATGAAAACCAGGAGCCCGCCAGATCACTAATAATATTTTGAATAATTATATGACCTTGAAAAAATAATATTTTGAAAAATAATAATATGACCTTGAAAAATAATAATATGACCTTGACAAAATAAATGACGTTGAAAAATTAAATGACCTTGAAAAAATAAATGATTTTGAAAAAATAAATGACCTTGAAAAAATAAATGACCTTGAAAAGTAAATGACCTTGAAAAAATAAATGACCTTGACAAAATAAATGACCTTGAAAAAATAATATTTTGAAAAAATAAATGACCTTGAAAATGGTCTCGGGAAAACTTTAATAATTTTGTCAATAATAATGATGATGATAATTTTTATACATCAGTAGATAGATCTTGCACTAAGCTTCAAATTAAGCTATCAATTAATAAATTCGGATAATGGGAACGATAACTTTTGGGCAAATGAAAACCAGGAGCCCGCCAGATCACTAATAATATTTTTGAAAATAATAATTATATGACCTTGAAAATGATTTTTGGTAAAATGTTAATAACTTTGTCAATATTAATGATGATGATACCTTCTATAGATCAATCGAAAGGTCTTAGATCGGGCTTTAAAATAAGCTATCGTTGAATAATATTTGTTGGCGGAAACTCTGTAAAATATGACCTTGAAAATAATAAATGACCTTGAAAAAATAAATGACCTTGAAAAAATAAATGACCTTGAAAAAATAATATTTTGAAAAAATAAATGACCTTGAAAAAATAATATTTTGAAAAAATAAATGACCTTGAAAAAGTAAATGACCTTGAAAAAGTAAATGACCTTGAAAAAATAAATGACCTTGAAAAAATAAATGACCTTGAAAAAAATAAATGACCTTGAAAAAGTAAATGACCTTGAAAAAGTAAATGACCTTGAAAAAATAAATGACCTTGAAAAAATAATATTTTGAAAAAATAAATGACCTTGAAAATGGTCTCGGGAAAACGTTAATAATTTTGCCAATAATAATGATGATGATAATTTTTATACATCAGTAGATAGATCTTGCACTAAGCTTCAAATTAAGCTGTCGATCGATGAAATAAAATGATGGGAACGATAACTTTTGGGTAAACGAAAACTAGGTCACCGCTAGATCACTTAATAATATTTTGAAAAAATAAATGACCTTGAAATGGTCTCGGGAAAACGTTAATAACTTTGCCAATAATAATGATGATGATAATTTTTATACATCAGTAGATAGATCTTGCACTAAGCTTCAAATTAAGCTGTCGATCGATGAAATAAAATGATGGGAACGATAACTTTTGGGCAAACGAAAACCTAGTCACCGCCAGACCACTTAGTAATATTTTTGAAAATAATAATTATATGACCTTGAAAATGGTCTCGGGAAAACGTTAATAACTTTGTCAATTATAATGATATTAATAATATTTATATATCAATAGATAGATCTTGCACTAAGCTTCAAATTAAGCTATCAATTAATAAATTCGGATAATGGGAACGATAACTTTTGGGCAAACGAAAACCTGGTCACCGCCAGACCACTTAGTAATATTTTTGAAAATAATAATTATATGACCTTGAAAATGATTTTTGGTAAAATGTTAATAACTTTGTCAATATTAATGATGATGATACCTTCTATGGATCAATCGAAAGGTCTTAGATCGGGCTTTAAAATAAGCTATCGTTGAATAATATTTGTTGGCGGAAACTCGGTAAATTTAAATTTTAAAATATGACCTTGAAAATAATAAATGACCTTGAAAAAATAAATGACCTTGACATTTTATTTTTTAAAAAAAATTCCCGGCCGGGGGGGGGGTATATGTGGCCGGGCGGTGACACATCCATCTACTCATTGACACTCTTTCGTTTTGGATGCCATAGTAATATTAATTCAAATAGAGGAGAATTCCAAATAAATTGAAACTTCAATTTAAAAAATAGGAGTTAGCTGATTAAAAATATACAGATGGTTTATTTTAAAATTTTCCCGTTCAAATTACAGTAGAACCCGGATTATCCGGTATTCCACAAAGTATTTTCGATAATGCTTAAATATTATTAAAATGCAAAGGTTGTGCGAAATATTAGGCTAAATGTAATTTTAAGTCTTCTAAATATTATAGTCTCAACAAATGAAGAGGCGTATTTTTAATTAAATACAAAAAAATCTTAAGATAAAAATACTAAAAATATGAAAAATAAGTAAGAATATGAATATCTAGTATTTTTCTAATGAATAAATGACATTTTTTAATATTAGTCTTTTATTACTCATTAGAACTTCTTTTGATATTTATCTCTGATTTCTTTTCAATTGACATTATTTATTTAAAAAAATGACAATGAATCAGTAAAGATATCGTAGTTATTTTTTGATATTCAGGAATTTTCGGCACATCTTTTTGCAAGCATTTTATCGTTAAAAATGACAGCATTAGAAAAAGAAAATTTAACATCGACTATTCTCGGAACATAGGCATTTTGGATAAAGTATTTGTTTTGTTAATATGATCTTAAAATCACCCAGTACCGTCTAATCTCCAAGAGTTATGTAATCATAATACTATACCCGGATAACGTCGGTCCACCATTATAGTCATACCCCACTGTAACGTTGCGTGGCTTCGCTGTAACGTTTTTTTTAATTCTCTTAATCTTTTAAATCTATTTAATTGCGAATTTTTTTCTTAATTATAATTGCTTCGTATAACGTTGTTTCGGTTAACATCGCGTTTTTCTGGAACCATTTAACAACGTTAACCCGGGTAAGACTGTATATATATATATATATATATATATATATATATATATATATATATATATATATATATATATATATATATATATAGTATTATGATTACATAACTGATTATTCTATGGTAAAACTACCTTTTTGATCAATTAATTAGTCGGGATGATGATCGGATACTATAAAGTACACCTAGATGGTATTTGATTGTTTATGGTCAATGGGTATTTATAAAAGTTTTTTTAAATTACCTTTTTATTATTCGGCTAAGGCGTTGACAAAAAATCGCCATAATCGGAGTTCTACCGTATAAAACTTTTTTAATTTTTTTATATTGAACTTTTGATGGACATTAATGGGGAGAGTATATTTGCATTCAAATATGTTTTGGTAGCATTAGAAATATTAAAATTATGAGTAGAGGACTAGAGTAAGATAAATGAGACTTATTTCAGGAGCAAAAATTGAAGAGTTCTACAATGAAACCAAGAAAAGCAAGCCAGGAAAATAGTAAAATTTGAATATATTCAGCTTTAAAATGTTCATTTAGCTGCTAATATTTTCAACACAATTTATTTCCCAAAAAATGAATGGCGCACACTTTTTTTGGAATTGTTATTCTTTTGGATAAATGTTATTAATCTAGGATTTTACTGAGAAAATATTAATAATAAACTAGGTACTAAAGATCCTTGTTAATAATATAATAATCAATTATAGTTAAAAATATTTATCCTTCAATCAGTTTCATGCCAGGAAAACATTTTCATAAACTAGAAATTGAGGATGCTTTTACTGATATTAATTGGGAAATTTTAATTTTACATTTTAATTTAATTGTAATATTTTTTGTGCAAAATTTAATTCCAAGAAATTTTAATACATTTCAAATAAATATTGTGCAATCTCATAGATGAGTTGTATTGATACCATTTTTAATATAATCCAATACAATGTTAAATTGGAAAATTATTTTTTCTTTTAATCTATACTTAAATTTAAATGGTTTTTTGATACATTATGCACATTAAATCATGGGCAAATAATTATTTCTATATATTGAGTCTAGACTGATTTTTCTAAACACATTACTAGAGGATTTAGTTGTAGACTTATACGGTTTTGGCTGCACTTCGCGCGCCTGTTAGGTGTCCATTTTGTGTTTTCCCACATTCCTTATAATATTGACATTAATTTGTCTACATTAACTTATCAACACGTTAGATATAACAATCCCCTCAGTTTAGAATGAAATAAAACATACACTATAAATTAAACAATACACTCACGATAGCCAGTTGGACGTTTCTTTTATTTAATTTTCTCCCACCCACCCAAAGATAATGATAATTTATGTTTCAGCTTGATGGGTAAATCTTCTATAGCTTCAGAACACATGACAGCAAATAAGTTGGAAAAATTATGTACATCAAGTATTTAGAATGTGTATCATTGCAGTGTATCTAGCATGGCTAAAAATTAAATAAATTATAGTAACTAACTTATCATACAATAACAGGCTTCGTAGAATAATATACAACAGCTTGACAGTTTCAGATTCAAATTATAAAAATTGAGTCAAACAATTTTGTTCAATAAATTTCTTTATTTCTTATGTTGATTTTTGCATTCCGTTTTATTTTATCCACCACATACGAATTATTTATTGGGTTACTTTATAAATACAGTCGATTCCGCTTAATTGGGACACATCGGGACTTGGGCATTTTGTCCCAATTAAGCGAATTTCACATTTTTTTTAATTCATTGATTTGGTTTTGGCAACTAAGCCCATTAACCAGTAATTACACACATAAAATTAAACAATGCATATGTTTTTTCAATAATTTTATTTTATAAACTCTTGGAAACTGTAGATTTCATGTAGGTAATATAAATTATCGTATTAATTACAAATAAACTTTTAAGAAAAAAATGTTTCCTAATTAAAATAATAAATGGGTAGGTACATACAATTTAATTAAATGCAAAAATGAGTCAAGTGTAGCCTGTCTTTTGTTTTTGTAACATTTCAATTGTACAAAATCAGCACAGATAATCAGTGCGGATGTAGGGCTCCCTTCATTTCCTTCCTGCATAAAATAACGCTGTAACACGACAATACAATTTTTTTGCCTCCTGGTTAGTCACAGGCACAGGTGACTCATCATCATCATTGTCATCTTCGTCTAATTTTTCATGTTTTGATTTAATACCTTCTACAATTGAATCTTCATAGTTAATAATAGCAACTTGAAACGTATCCTCAATTTCTTCATTGCTTAAAATTTCGGAAATATCTAAATATCTCAAATTCTTTATACATATTTTTTCTTGAGAATATGTGCAACATAGTATGTGCTGTGATCTTAAATTTCCTGTCCCAATACAGCGGAATGTTGTCCCAATTAAACATAAATTTACTATTGGCTTCTTGGTTTGGTTTCGGTTCTTTGAGATTTGTCCCAATTAAGCGGAATCGATAATTAAATATCAAATTGAAATCTTTTATTACATTTATATTTATTACTCAATTTACTTAATAGGTGTTTTAATTGCAAGTATATATATATATATATATATATATATATATATATATATATAAATAAAACATTTGTTTTGTTTGAATGAGTATAATTATAGTCAAGATACAGCACAACGATATCAAAATCAAAAAGCTCTTATTAAAAATTGAGTCTATAAAAATAATTCCAAATATTCATATTACAAGTTGTAATTTCATTATTGTTAAATTATTAAAACAATATACAAAATCAGCCACTAGATTTTCACTTAAATCTTCAATTAAAATATAATATGATTACAAAGTTTTGTAATTTCTAATAATTACACATTTTGTTTAATTCAAGTATTTAATTCAAATTCATCCAGCTGCATTACTTGATTGTATAAACAGTCAGATAATTTAATTGTGTTCACTTTAGTAAATGACCAGCTTTAGTGCAGAGAAAGACGTCCATGTTCTATGAAAGCCATTGCATGGCGCAACCATGGACTTTAAAGGGAACATTGATTATAATATTTTGGGATATTGGATTTTGTCAAAACTATTAAAAAATTAGAACTTTTCTCGTGTAGTTGTTAGAAAATTTAGGCAAATCGCAAAATTTTGCATGGATAGAATGTGAATTTTGAAACAAATTGTCATTTTTAATTATTTTGATTCCTAATGGGTTTTTTTTTCGGATGGAAATTTATATTTTCTCCATTCAAATTTTAGATTAGCAGATTTTCAATAATGTTCACGAAATAAATAATTTTCCCATTTAATTCACTTTTTATTTACTCGAAATAATTTTCTTTTGTTGTTGGTATTGTTTGGTTTTTCTTTCAAATTTATTCTCCAAACAAATTAATTATGCAACAAAGAATTGATTAAAAATCGTAAAAAATAAACTCTATTCAGATCCAGAAAAACGTAAATGTCTGCAATTCATCACAAAATATTCAAAATCAAGAAAATGTTGGACCTGCTTGTTCATCTTCAGGCGCCGCTTCTGGCACTTGTATAAGAAAAGATAAACCACTGATCAGACGAAAATCAGATCTACCCCGAGATCAGGCCACTCAAAAAGCTATTGAACAACATCATCGGCCCGATGAATTTCTGGTGCCCCCCTCTAATGATGATGATAATAATCAATAAAATGATTGTCGAATTTAGCCATTAATCAATAGCTGTCACGTTGTTTTCGTTGATCAATGTAGATTGTGTATCTATTATCATTATTCTTAATATTACTTTGAATATACTATGATTATTTATTTGCGCGGAAAATTTATTTCTCCAACCGTTGTCAGAAACCTTTATTTTCCAATGTCCAATCAATCATAAGTATTTCTAGTCAATGAGAAATGTTTTATATAACGGATTGTCCTCCATCGCACTCAGAGAATAGATTAATTTTTGCAACACTGATGTTGATTCTGTACAACTACTTGTTTGTTGTTATTTCGCGGTCCGGTTATCTTTATAATTATTACTATAAAAATAATAATAATAATTATAATTATAATTATTATTATTATTGTGTTCAATTTTATACTATTATTCGATTTCAAGATTGAAGAAAATTTTTCTTGGACTGATGATAATAAAAAGAATATTTTGATTTTAATATATTGCTATATATATTTATATATAGTTGGTAGAACCTGTTTTATTCACATAGAGATTGGTTGTAAAACAATTAATTCAATTTGCTTATTTAATGCACATATTCTACTGATATGTATATGGTTTGATATTATTATTATTATTATTATATTATTATTATTATTATTATTATTATTATTATTATTATTATTATAAATATTAATATTAATTGTTATTAATAATTTTATTTTTATTATTATCTCTATAAATCCCCTTTACTGACATTATGATGATATGCATATTTATGAATATATGTTTTAAATAAGTGAAATATTAAACCCAATGAGAGATTATTGGATCGTTATTAGGTTTTATAAATTTTGCAAGTTGATTTTATGTTTTTTTTTGTTTTTTGTAATAGTTATTTTGCAATAGAATTTTGAACGTGTTAATTGAACTGATTTTTACAATTTAGTTGCGAGATGATCTCTGGAAATAGCTTCTGGTTTTTTTTGTAAAACTAGAGCTGATGTTTATGATCCAAGTGAAAGCCGAAAAACATCAGATGTTAGATTAATTGAAATAAATTTGTGATATGATTTTGACTGTGACTTGTTAGTGTATAAATTCAGTTACTTAGCTCTAAATTGTTCGAGTTTTCTAAGCATGATTGTATTCAAATATTTAGTTTATGAATAAGATCATGTTTGAATAACTCGATTTGTGTCTAATAAGAATGTATTAGATAATTGTAAAACAAATTCCATACTTATTTACTTGAAATATTTAAATGTCCATTTAGTCGTGGCATAATTTAAAGAACCAATGTAGGTAGCTGTGGGCAAGAGGGGGAGGAAGTGTTTTCGTTTGGTTTAATTTCTCGTTGAGTTTTATTTGTTGGTTATGAATATGTTTTAATTTGAAAATTTCTTGATGAATAGTATAAATTATCTGTTTTTATATATATATAGTTAAAGTATGCAATCAGCAGTAAATACATATATTAATGTTAATATTTAGATAATAATAATGGCATTTATGTATTTTAATATATATATTTTGTAATTTATTATGGTAATGCAATATAAATGTATGATTAACAAAGATGTGCAGATAATGTGCTTACTGTTAAATCTGAAGTTGCTTTTCAAAATGATTATAATAGTGATCTAAATAAGATATTTTAGAATTTGAAACTGTCATCTAATAGTCAGTGAAAAATATTTATTAGCATCATAAACACTTATATCTAATTGCCAAAACAAAAAGACTTCATAATTGTCGAGCAGTTAATCTTGTTGGCATCAATCAAAATCTGTTTTAATAATAGTCGTGGAAATAGTTCAACTGAAAAAATGGGTTGCAGCCAAATTTAAGAACCTAACCCCTAAGTCATTACTTTTTGTCAATTTTGTTAATCACATATTTAATATTGATTATTTTTTTTACAATATTGAGTACTTGATTTTTATCATTACAGTGTATTAATAAAAATTTCATCACATTACCGTCAAAAATTGATTAATTAAATAGATATTTCAATTACATGAGTACTAAAAGTTGTGAAATTAAAATACTAAATGGTAGGGAATGACATATTGGATAAACAACCATGTGAAAAACAAAGAACAATTATGGGCTATAGAAATGATATTAGAATTCGAGATCTCGACAATGACCAATGTGAAGATATGTTTATTTTATGACAATGTATGATTTAACAAATTCATTTTAATTCCAATGACAATTCTGTGATGACTATGATTATTTATGTGATCATTAACTTATTTATTAATTTTGAAGAATATTTGCGTGTTAATTTATTTTGAATTTTCTTTAATGACGACAACATAATTTAAATTAACAAAATTCGCTTTAACCCACCAAATTATAACCTAAATTTTAATATTTATTATTTTACCACAAACATAAATTTATTAATAAAAGCCTTCTAGGGACTAAGTTGTTTTGTTGTTGTTAGACACTAGGCGTCTTAGTCTCTCCAAATGCTAATCAAGCACTTTAAATAAAAATGAAGATAAGCATCAACCAAAATAATAATTATAACAATGGCCATGGCAGTGACAATGTATTAATAGTAATAATAATAAATTTTAACGTTAGTGATAATTTTTATTAATATTATTATTATAGTAATAATGATAATTAATAATAGTTATGGAATATAACTTTACAGGTGTCAAAACTTTAAAATTATAATAGCAATAATAGCAATAGGAAGATTATCACAAATATTAAATCAACATGGTTAACACAGAAATAAAAGATGATTCAACAATAATAATGATGTACAGATACCAACCTACAACAGGTTCTTAAATTTCTAGCCTTAGAGATGCTGGGAATCGCGATGACACGAAAACTAATAATTATTATTTTTACATTTTAAAAATAGAAAATTGTTTATGAAAAACAAATATTATTAACAATTGAGGCTCGCTTCCACTTAAGGTCAAGATTAACAAAACTTTAATATATAATGCAACGATTTTTCAGTTAAACCACCACCTTAAAATTTGTATTTTCAGAAGAGTTTCATAATTGTTATCAACTATAAGAAATTATATAAATTGAGAATACAATATATCAAGCTCTGAAACGCATCTAATTATCATATCACACATACACGCTTACACACGCACATATATAAAAGAAAAAGAAGTTCTTTCAAACATCTTCATCTTTATTAAAAAATGTGCTCAAAACTATTTGCGGATCAACGAACTGCTTCACCTCAATGTCGAAAATAGATTTCAAATGATAAATTTTGTAAGATGCTGTTGATACTTCTACTCGTCGTCGGATCACAGAAGATCTAGTCAATGGATAGTTCAAAAACAAATCAACAATTACATTCTGATAATGGAGACCGCACCATCGCAATTGAATATCCAAGCAACCAGAAAATAGGAGAGTCGCATTCAGTGAAATGTATTTTGAGGCAAAATCTCAAAAATGTCAAATGTATTTTGTGTATGTAGAATTCGATCAATAAATTTGACGAATCAGTCTATTATTCCTACAACGACTTAGGATTAAGGAATTATTATTGTATGGACGAAAATTACTTTTCACTAATTTGTAAATAATACCCATCTCTGGCATAACCATCCAGTTTTATGGTGGTGAAGAATGTTGTTTGAGGTTGAATGATTGTGTTGAGGTTCCTAAATCTCAACTTGATGGTTCTTATATAAATAAGAACACAAACACTGGTTCAATAAATTTATTTAATTATCACAATTTCAAATTAAGTTATAAATATAAAATTAACAATCACCTTAAATATATTTCAATTTGTGTTGTATATCTATATACGTGTGTATGTGTATGTGAATGCTTGCAGTTTCTTGAGCTCGAATGTGTAAAATAGGTATGCTCTAAATTATATTGCAATATCAATTTCTGAACTTGCAATTCTTTTTAGAAGCTCTTATTTTTTGGGTTGTTTGATAGAGAAATCAGTCGACTTCTATATAAAATCCTTGTTGACACTCCATTTCGAATGTCAATACACTCTTTTGCGTTAAAACAAAATTTCTGTTTTAAAAATAACGGGCACTTATTGCAATAAAAAATAAAATAAACAATCCTGCACCCGGTGGAATTAAAAAAAATATTGGTTAAATTATGTCTCTAGACTTATTGACATTAAACAACCACAGTTGTTTTCTTCTGTACCTGCAATCGAATTCAAAAATTGAATTAAAATAAAGATCAATTAATTTAAATATTTTGTTCCTTGTTAAAGTTAATAAATTTACTGTGATATGCGTTATCTCATCAGAAACAAAACTGTTGTTTAATCCATAAATAATTAAGTGTGATTTCTCAATGCGTTTTGTTGATATTCATGATTTGTATCGAAAATATTTATAATAATAATAATAATAATAATAATAATAATAATAATAATAATAATAATAATAATAATGATAATAATAATAATAATAATAATAAAAATAATAATAATAATAATAATAATAATAATAATAATAATAATAATAATAATAATAATAATAATAATAATAACAACAACAACAATGGATAACAAACGATAATTAATAACAATAAACAATAACATCATTTTCTAACTTTTACAAATTAAAATGTAAAGTTTATGTATATCAGTAAAAACAAAATTCACATTTAAATTGTTAATAATCACGATATAATAATGTTTACCCCATAATGTTTATCCCATGTATGTATTTCTGTATTTATTTGTTCCTATTATGTAATGTTTAAGTTTTAGAATTCTCAGTGTTCGTCCATCTTCTAACAATTGTTGAAAGTGTTGGATGACAAGAGGAGACCTATAAATACGTTCAAATTGTCTAAGTATTATAGGACGGAGCAAAGCAAATATAGAACTATCATTTGTGTTGCGGGAATATGAACAATGGAATCGGAGTTCACCAATCAATCCAAATAAACAAAAAATTCCAAAAATAAATATTGGAAAATAATATTTAATTTGTGACAATAATACCTGACAATAATTCTGACTATAATTGAGCATCAAAAATGTATATTGAAGTATCATTTTTATTATTATTTACTTTATTCTTTCTAATTTGCTTAAAATTCCCTTTTTATTATTGTTGGGGTTAGTACAAAAACAAAAAAAAATTATAAAAGGAAGGCATAGCAAATATTGGTAAAATCAATAAAAGTGCAAACTTAATTAAAACTTACTAAAAATCAAAAATCAATATTGAACGTGGGTATCGGGTATAGTTGAACGCCAAATTGATAGACGAGTTCAGAAATTACAATGACAATTTAATAAGGGGTTCACATGGAAAGTTAATTAAAAAAACAAATTAGTTAAAATTAATTAATCTGTAATGGAAGGCCCGAGCCCATGGGAAACCCTTTGCGAAGTGAGACCCGATCGATCAGATAAGAGAGGGAAAATTCCGAGCGCCAATCTAGGATAAACAAATTAAAACGATTTGGAAACCTTCAAATGTTTACCTAGGATTCCCTGGAGATAATTAATTGCAATTCTGTAGATAATTGCTCTCTCAGAAACAGTATAAAAAGAGACCTCAGAAACAGACAAGCCACCAGTTGGTCGAAGAAATAAATAAAAGATCAGAGAATCAGGTGATAAGAGATCAAGGAACGAAATACTGTATCGTAATTGGAAAAAAAGTTTAATCCTCATAACAGAAAATGTAATTGGTCCTCGGGTTATCTACCTTTACGAGTAATAATTATATTGAGCGAAAGGTGCAAATATAGTGATAAATTGTAATTTGATTAAAATTGAATATAGTTATTCTGTGTTGGGTTTCAATTTATTTGTTTAAATAAGAACACGAGGAGTCAGAGGGAACCGACCTGATGGTAGTAAAAGAATAACAATGTAAGATTCAATCAACATGAATTAAGTATTTACATAATGAATTCTCATGATAAACTTTATTCGTAGAATTATTGTAAGATTAACGTAAATAAAATAATCAAAAAGAATTACCTTACAATAATTTTGATATTCAATATGACATGTTGACGGAGTGGCCAGATTCTAGAATTTGATCACAAAGAAACTGAATTCGGTTGCTGGTTGAATCGAGTTTCTTACGTGGTATCGATGATAGCCAAATAAACTCAAATCCTAATTCTGCCATTAGTGTTTGCCTTAAATTTGACAATAAAAATTAATTTGAATATTATTACTTAGAATTTGTCAGTACAATAAATTGTACTAAATTAAATTGTTATTACCGTATACCTATCCTCTCTGGACTCGAGTTCTGGAGCATTGCCAACGGAATGGACCGACTCACATTAGTGATCATTTTAGGAAGTGTACCAGTAATAAAATAAGTATTTCTGATTTTAAGATCTTGTCAAAAAATTTGAGTAATTACTGGGAAAGAGAAACGTGTGAGGAGTTGCTAATTAAATCCTTAAATCCTATAATTAATATTTAAAGTACACACACACACAGTCTAAAGGGATTTTGAATGTATTTAAATAATTTAAAGTATATTTATTATTTTGGATGTTATTGTTTGTTAAATTTTTTGTATGAAAACAATTTTTCATTTTTAAATTTAAATTGAACTTAATTTTTTATATTAATTTTAAATTTTTTTTTGCATGAGAATGTTTTTTTTAAATTAAAATAATTTTTACGATTAAAAATTGTTTTTTATTTTCAAAAAAATTTTTTATTAAAATATTTTTTAGTTTGATACAATTTTATTACGATTATTATTTGTTAATTTGTTTGAATATTATTATTTTCATTTAGTTGTGATTAATACTATTCCTAGCCTGAAGAAGACTGTTAAACGGTCGAAATATATAGCAATATTATTTTATAATATACAGTTGATGATTTTCAATTATAAAAAAACCTGCCTTGTTTGATTATTTATTCCAAAAAAATGTACATTTTACTTTCAAATTATAAGTAAAATATTATTTTTAATTTTCTTTATATTGTTATTTTTTTTAATATTTTATTTAACAAACTCACCATTTAAAATTAAGCTTTTAACCAATTTTGTAGTATTTCTTGTCTAGATTTTAATAAAAATACAGTTATATATTTGATATAAAAAACAAAAAAAACAACTTTAAGTTTATTTAAAATCTCAAATAATAATAATAGAATTCTTTCCGTTATAAAAAGCAAAATCTACTAAAATATCACAAATAATATTCTTATACAAGAAATTATGATTTTTCTACATTTGCCGCGCTTAACTGAATGACAGGCAATTGCGGACAAGACACGAGCCTATGAATCGCCTTTAATTTTTCTACTCGCAATTTGGCGTCATTTAT
>CAUHTR010007372.1:27835-100376 GCA_959609185.1 Schmidtea polychroa | reverse complement strand
TTTTTGAATCAAGAGCCCATGGAAAGTTTTGGAAGTAAAAAATACTTTAAAATTTTAAGTTCGTTAAAAATTAGATGCTGATATTGCTTTCAAAGATATTCCCTGGTTTAAATACGGTAATGTTTATTATGGAGTTGCGTGTATATTGATTACGTATTCATATTATTTTCTTTATATTATTTCTATGATAATATATCAGTTATGGACTAGTGCCAGAGCCCTTCGTGCCTCCACATGCAACCCTGGTAGAAAGCACTTCATCAATCTTTGTAACCAAAATATCGAGCTGTCGAAACATATTGCAAAAATATATTTCAAAAAATGGTGTTCTTTTATGATAATAATAATGACATATTATTAAAATGTGGTAAATTAAATAATTTAAACTAATAAATAGAAATAATTAAAATATAATAATAATATAATTATCTATTAAAATGTAAAGAAATAAAATAATTAAATATAAATTGGAATTAAAAAATAATTTAATTAGGCTACATTTCATGACCTTGACATACTTTATATAATGATGACCTAAGGTTATTGTGGTTAAAGTGCGCCGGAGTCCTCACAACATGCTACTATGGTTGAGGGTTACAAAAATAAAAGACAATCTACATATTTATTATTTACTTGTTCTTCTTTTATTATTTTGTAAAGCTTCAACGAAAAACAGGAAATAACGGCAAAACTTTTTAACAAAAATGATTTTATTTAGTTCTCAATCATTCTCCGTGCGATTGTAAACCTATATTCCGATATTTTTAAATCAGGCCCTTTATCAGTAAACCCGACTGTTATATTATGAATCTTGTAGTTTAACAGAATTTCATCTACGTTAAAACTATAACACTGTACACTAAATGTAAACTGAATTTCTAAAACGAAGGATTTGTAACATGGGAAGTTTATCAGGACACGCAATGTCGCAAGAACTAAAATGAACTAAAATATCGGTAGGTGCCGCTTAATACTAGATGAATCGACAAAAACACCCAAATGAGTGACTAAACATATAATATATGTGTTTAGCTAATTTTTACACTTTTAATACATCTATATAAATAATTAAAAATAAAAATAACATTAATAAATAAATCGATTCCTAAATTATTATTGCATAAAGAAAATCATAGATCGATAGTTAATTATTATTTTTCTTATTATTATTATTATGTCTGCAAAAAGTAAACATAGTATATTATTGTTAATAACAACTTGCCATTGGCAATAAATTAACGTGCGCACATGGCGAACCCGTCAAGACGAATTCGCAGTAAGTTGACAAGTTATTTTATCTTATCTAAGCAATATTTAACTTGATAAAACTGCTAATGTAAAAAAAAGATCATACGTCATACCGACATTTGGTACAGATATCTGTTGGGATGCATAGCTACTTCTTACAGCGCAAGTGGTTAAGCGAGTACTAAAATTATATTATTGTTGTTTTATTTTTATTATTATATTATTATTGACTATTATTATTCTAGACCGCAATGCAAATGTCTTATGACGAATAAGAATTCTAAAATAGGAAATAAACTAACCATGAATAATTGCACTTACCTGTTTAATAAATGATCTATATGTTAACATGTTTAAGGTCGATTCTATTAAGCTTCTGATGCTGGCTTCTTTGTCCATATTTTCCAATGTTGAATTTTTATTGAGATGAAGTAAATCAATTTTGAGATATTTTACATTTTCTTGATTTTCAATATTTTCATTGACAGCTACAATTGAGGATTTGGGAATCTGTGGCAAATTCACCTTCAATTTTGGAGAGACTGATTTTGTCTATTAAAAATGGTTAGATAATTAAAACAAAATTATTCTTTAGAATCTAAAGTTTAGATAAATAATGAATTAAGCTTTATTATGTCAGGTTCATGTTTCAAATTAACTTTTATATAACTATTAATTTCTTTTCTTTATTAAAAAATATTTTAAACAATTTAATTATAATTTAAGCCTTTTGCTGCGAATAATATATTTAATACAAATGAAAAAATGAAGAAATTGACATTGACTATTGTATGTATAGTCGAATATTTTTTAATTAATTTTTAGACTTCCAGTTTAGTAATTTTAAAAATTAGCTTTTAAGGCTTTTATTTCGATTTCATAAAAAGTCCAAATTCTATTTTTATGGAATTTTGCTTTAATTTTCAGGAAAATATAAATATGAATTTTTGGATTTATTATAAGTAAAATTATAAGTAAAATTTATTTTTGTCAAATAATTCTCCAAATATTTTAGATTGTTAATAATTTTTGTTAAAAAAGTTGACGAATATGCACGAAATACAATTTCAGATTCTTTTTATTTTTGAGTATTTCAAATTATTTTGCACTGTAAATATTCATTTAAAATTAAAAAGTATTTTTGGAGATAACATCACCAAATACAACATCATAATAATAATAATAATAATAATAATAATAATAATAATAATAATAATAATAATAATAATAATAATAATAATAATAATAATAATAATAATAATAGTAATAGTAATAATAGTAATAATAATAATAATAATAATAATAATAATAATAATAATAATAATAATAATAATAATAATAATAATAATAATAATAATAATAATAATAATAATAATAATAATAATAATAATAATAATAATAATAATAATAATAATAATAATAATAATAATAATATAAGAACTTTTATTTCTTCCAATTTCACCACTGATTATTTTTTCCATTGAATTTATTAAAAAGAGAGTTTGAAAGCTATAAATCAACACTGATCAATGAAAACATCAGTCTGATTAGTTGTTATTGACCTTGAGAATATGTTCTTTTAAAAAATAATAATAGAAAAACACTAGATCAAATTTTAAGGAAGCTCTGTTTTTTTAAATTTGATTTTATAAAGTTGTTTAAATTTTTGTTAGATTTTTTTTGTTTTTATTACTTCTTTAATTTTTTATCCTTAAACAAAAATATTTAAATGAATTTACTCTAGTAAATTAAGAAAAGAGATTTACTACAAGAATTAAAATTGAAAAAAATTAAAAATTAGGAATTAAAACTGGAATTTCTAAAAATTTGCTTTTTACAGATTTCCACATTTGTAGCTAGACTATTTTAAAAGAAAATTTAATATCAAATAAATCAAAACCAACCAGAAAGTTCTTGACATTCAATTCTAAAGCTAAAGAATCCAGAGACTAATTCAATTTTCGATTATTTAGTTTTTCACTAGTGATGTTTAAAAGTTATCAAAAAATAATTGAAGTTTGTTATTAGTTTACTTTTTATTCAAAATCTTATTGTTTTTAATCACAAATAAAACTTCCTCCGTTCCAAAATAGTTGAGATATTTGAATAAATTTTAAAAATTTACTCAGAAAAAATATTTAATGAATTAGTTTAATTATATAAATATATTTAATGTTATTGTTGTTTGATAATGTAAATATTTTTAACAAAATAAATATATTTCAAAACAATATATAAGGTACAGATATTTGGTTAGACAATATTTACAGTATTTACAAATTTAGCTCACAAATTATCTCATGCAAATATAACTTTTTTTAGAAATTAGGATTTTAAAATTCTGTTTTTCCTAGTAAATCGTTTAATAGCTAATAGAAATTCTAACGTAATTCTCTCGTGTTATTTTCTTATTTATCTAATTTATTTTCTTATTTATTCAACAAGATACGAGTATACCTATATCATCAAATGAAAAGAAATACATATATTGATTTTGTAATGAATTTAATATTAAGAACAATTTTTAGAAAGCAAAAAATAAAAATCCGTAAAATACAATACGAACAACTTTAAAAAAATGATTTTGTAACAATTTTTTTTTCTGGAATATTGAACGCAGAGCGAGTGCCCATAATTCTTTGGCACCTTTGGCAAATGCCAATTTCGGCCTAAGGAAGAACACACTTGATAAATGCTATGTAGAAATTGATCTATAGTTTTACAAATATTAATATGAAAATTATTTAATTAAAAAAGGTCAAATGTGAAATCAAAAGATAAATCAAATTAATATAGCCTTAATTTAATAAAATAATATTTACATCAAGTGATTGGAAATATTATTGTCAATATAAAATGTCAATATAAAATTTGTTTATGAAGGAAGCAGAATATCTGAATTTTATTAATAAAATATTGATAATTCGATTTACTATGTTTATACAGAATGATAACACCAATAATAACAATTATAAAAATAATAAACGGTAACATTGCATATGTATATGTATATATTACAGTTAAAGTTTAAAATTCATGTAAAGTATATAGTCACTAGTAAAAGCATACATTAACGTGAAATTTTAGACAATACACCAAATGCCACTGAGAACCGTTTCCAATAATATAACAAAAAATCAATAATCTTACATTATAGAAACACATATACTTACTTTGATTTCATGTTGATGTTCTCATTTAGAGTGCAGTCAGATACATCTTATACTATAGAAATCTGAAAAGTGGAAGAAAAATTAAAAACTGCACACAAACACAAACACAATACATACTAAAAGACACATACAAACTTTTGATTCATCGAAATGCACCGCTGAGATACGTTTCTATAATAATTCTATTTTAGACAATTTTTAGATAAAAAAATATCGCTGAAAATTTTTAAAAATATATTTTTAATGAAATTTTCAAGAGCAGATGAATTTGGTTCAATGCCTTTTCAATCCATGTTTGCTTTCCTGAAAGAAGCTCCTCATATTGAGCTCAGAAAAAAAATTACAAAAATTATTTTATTTTTATTATTCGACGATTTTTCCCAAAATGTTTTAGAAAGATACATATTTTTGGTGATTGATTTATTTATTTAATTATAATTAAAAATATATCTGACTCACATTATATCGAAATAATTCCAAAATACTTAAAAATAAATGTCATAAAATTCCGAAAAAAATCCCTGAAAATTAATTAAAAATAATTTATAATTATAATGTTGACTAAAAGTAAAATTTAAGAACTTGAATAATGATCTCATATCTATATGAATCAAAATTCAAGACTTAAAATTTACTTAAAATTAAATATCTTACCTGAAAGCCATTTCTAAAATGGCTAAAATAAATATTCAAAAAACATTCATTATTGTAACCAATTCAGTAAATGATAAATATAAATTAATGAAGATGATTAATTGGTAAATTGGTGAGTGAATTGCTTTACACGCCAACCACCACTATAGATAAACACTATATCTAACTTAAGTATGCAGTATTGCAACATGTCATACTAGAATGACATTTATGCATTTTAATATAAAATGTATACATTATCTAGTTAATGTATACATTGTCTAAGTGTATGCTTTAACTGTAACATATATATACTGATTCATAGTCTAATTTGTTTAATAACTACAATGCTAATTGAAAAGAAATCAGAGGTGAAAATTTATAAAAGTTCTAATAATATTGTTTTATGAATTTTTAATTATTGTCTCGTATCTTTATGGCTATCATGTGGCAACTCTATAAACACTTAAAGGACTGGGTTGCAAAAATATGTGTGCTTTTAAAACATTGATCAAATCCCATCTAATAAATGAAAACAAAAAAGATTCAATCGATTCAATTTTATCAGATATTTATTTCAAATACATCACTTAATCATCATCCTACGACTTATATTAACAAATGTTACCATGTTGAGTCGCATGTATTTTTCAATTATTCTAGAAGCTTTTTGGTGCCTTTGGCAAAGATTTGGGGTTTCTATTAAATTCAATATTGCAAGTTCAGCTACATTTCTTGAAGTATCGGATCGAAACAGATTTGAAGTATCAAAAGAAATAGCAAATAAGAATGTATGATAAAACACTAAACCGGTTTTTTGATGGGTTTTCAGTTGTTTTCTTGTTTGTATGTGCTAGTTGTAGATATTTTTACATGAACTTGCTTTGTGGTTACAACCAAATTATTCAAATGATGACAAAATATATCAGAATTTATAGTTTCTCTTAAAAGCAGGACCTTTACCAGTGATCTTTCATTGGTTCAGTAGATGCATAATTCATCCAACAATTATCTGAGAAAATCAAATGCAGAGGTTTTGTCTAATAGCTCATTCGCAGATTCATTCTTAATTTGCCGTTTTTTAAGGAATTGTTTATCTGAGATCTAACAGGTGCATGGAAAATTCTTTCTCGTGTAAAAAACATGAGCTCTAGCAGTCAAGTTAAACGCTTTTAGTTCTAAAACAACTGGTCTACGTTTAATACATTTATCTGGATTTAAATAAAGCTCGATGACATCATCATTGTTCAATGAAGGATTTGCGTGTTAATTAACATGTTGATAAGATAGTAGCAGATAATATATAATTTTATCTAATAGATATCTAATAGATAACTCTATCAAAAATCAATTAAAAAATGTCTATGTGGAGCAAGATAAAGTTACTAATCAAACAAATGAAAGGATTATGTAAAAATTATCTCGAAAGCTTTTTTAATTAGTTTATGTTTAAGAATAATGTTTGTCGTGATGATTTTCAACATTTAATTGATTTAATAAAAATCTGATCAACCTTATTTTATATTTATTATAGTTTTATATTTTGTTCTATTATTCTTTAATTATCAAACAATTATCTTGTAATTACATCAGGGGGAAATTTTGCGTGTTGACCCGGATTTATATATACTCATCAAAAATAAGCAATAGTGTCGTTGAATAGGTTGGAGTTCGTCTTTGTTGCTGATAATACTAATGAGCACAAAACCATTAATCAAAACCTTTTAAAAGCCATCTAAATGATATTTATAACATTTATTATTTCAAATAACGCTTTTGGTATTTATAGTATCCATAATTAAAAGTTAAAAATATTCTAAGTTTTATTGATTCAAATAATTCTCTCGATAACATTATTCAAACAAAATCTCGCGAGAAAATTCTTTCAATGTAGTAATGTATAAATAAGGAATTATAACATTCATTCACACAATATCTTATTAAATTGTTAATAATTTTAATTAATTAAATTAATTATTTCGATTAATTAACTTAATTCAATTGCCACATTCTATGTACAGTTTTCAAACAAAATATGAGCAATAATCCTGGAAAATAACAATAGATGATATCCTACCTTTTTATATCGTTTACGAAGCAAATATCCTCTAATCCACCGTTGTATGATCAAAACTGGGGATATGTGAGAAATCAAACGGTTTATTCTCACAAGGAAACTTTTGAGATCTTTTTCAATTGCATTCTAAAATGAAAATTAATAAATACATTTTATAATTCATAAGTTAAGAATATACTATCAGACATGTCAAAACAATAGGTTGCAAAAAATTATTAGGTGACTACAGAATTTTCAAAAGCATTTTTACAGTAGATTTATATAAAATAGATATATCCCTCGCGTATTGTAGATTTTTACGTAACTCTATTTTAGGGTATTAACAGTGCGTCCGCATAAAAATATCTTTGCTTGCTTCTGTATGTAATTTATATGTCAAATACTTCGTGATTTTGATTTCCACATACAAAATTGCGATTTATTAGGAGAATTCCACTTTCAAAATCCCTTTTAGCTATTGATAGTCTCCCTAACGACAAATTTTATGCATAAAAGATAATTTTTGTATTTTAGTAGTTCTTTTTGAGTTATACGATACCAAGCGGTATGTTCAACCTTTTTGAATTTGAGAAATTACTGCTATAATATTGCCATTTGCAGCATCTTGTATACAGAAGACAATTACCCCTGTAACATTGGTTAACTTAGAATAAATGCTTATACTAGTGCTTCTTTTTACCTAAAACACAGCTTCATCCATACAAACCCTTTTATTTTTTCAACATTCTATAATAGCTCTACTTTACTAACATGGCATTTATAAACGGTCTGTATGTATTGCATCCAAAAACTATTTGTAACTAATGAATGCTACCATGAGTCTTTAATTTTTCTTTGTCAAAATTTAATTTTTATTATAAGTATTAATTTATTATTATTATTATTATTATTATTATTATTATTATTTATTATTATTATTATTATTATTATTATTATTATTATTATTATTATTATTATTATTATTATTATTATTATTTATTATTATTATTATTATTATTATTATTATTATTATTATTATAATTATTATTATTATTATTATTATTATTATTATTATTATTATTATTATTATTATTATTATTATTATTATTATTATTATTATTATTATTATTATTATTATTAATTATAAAATCTAACTCCATCATGATTATTGTAAGTCTGATAGCTGTTAACTAGAAGCTTTTCACTCATCGACCTAAAGTGAGAATTCTTAAAATTAGCGTCTTCAATAATTTCTTCATCGGAAACAAAATGGTTATCCAAAACTTTTAATGACCATATTGAATTTACGACAAAATGCCGATATTTGCGCCTAAGGCCAAGTGGGGAATCCCACAGTGTTAATAAAGTGATGCTGGGACAGCCGCACAGTCCCATTATTGAATCTGGATTAGCAATCGGATTGTCGTGCAAATAGAGAAATTTTAGAGTGCCAATGTGATTCCAAAAATTGAAATCTGGAAGACTTTCAATCTAAATTTTTATCTCAAAATTAATTATAGCAATTTGAAATAATTTTTAAGTTTTTTTTTAAATATTTTTTTGTAGAAAGTTGTGTACTTGAAAGTGCTTCCAACGACAAATTGTTTGTCCATGTCAAAGCAGCAAATATTGAACTGTGAAACACATTTATTATATATTTATATTTTCTAATGAATATTTTTAAAATTTATCAGAAAATATAGACAAATGTCATAAATACAACAGATACGGATCAGTACTCTATTCTCAATAGATTTGGCCGTTTTATATATAACAGAAATATGATTTAAGTTTGGTGGTCAGGTTATGGGTATTTTCTTCAACTCTTTGAAAAACCTGATAAAAGCATATCTAATCTTGTTTCCTTTTTAGATAAAAAAAATGACTTTTCAAAGTTTTCTATAGAGAGATAATTTATGGAAATTACTGGTAATCTTTTATCTTGTCGAGGGAAACAATTATAAATTATAGTTTATGTATAAAGTGATGATTACTTGGTAGCAGCATTAATTAAATTTTAAAACAATTAAATTCCATGAAATTGAAAAGGACTATCTGTATTTAATATATTATTCGCAGAAAAAGGCTCAAATTATTATTTAATGGCTCCTAATTAAATGCAAACTAAATAATCCCATTTTGCACACTAAAAAATTAACATTTGCTAACTATTTTTGCAAACTAAAAAATAATTTTTGCACACTATAAAATTGATTTTTGCTAACTATTTTTTGAAAACTAAAAAAATGATTTTTGCACACTATAAAATCGATATTTGCTAACTATGTGCTGCAAAATAAAAAATAAATATTTGCACACTATTTTCAAAAATATTTATACATTATAAAATAAAAATTTCAGATATATTTCAATGAATAAAAAAGCATAGAGATTACAATTTATTGTGAATGCTTAAATACAACAATTTATAGACATTTAAACAATGGTTTAACAAAATGTTTTGTATGATGGCTGCATTTTATTTGCACTAGATATAATAAATTTTTAGTTCTACTGCAACAGCAATGCTTTTCTTGCTTTTGCAGGGCGACCTCTCTTTCTTTTGGTTCCAATTGGAACATTTTTCGCTTCGGTTGGAGGGGCTACAAGCTTTAGTCGAATAGCTAATCCAACAATGTGTTTGCAAAGCATTTTTTTAAAAAAAGAAGGGCAGTTACAGTCTCCGTTAATCCAGTCATTTTGATCTTTTGGTAAAATAGTAGTCCATGAAAGAAATGCATTAATTTTAAACTCATCAAACGTTTCCCAGTTGTCAATTCCATCGTAGGTTTCTGTCAAATCTTTTGCAGCAATTTTGTAAACAACACCACTCTCTGTTGATTCTGGAGAAATGGTTTTCTTCAACTTTGCCCACTGGTATGAGCTAGTCCAAAGTTCCAAGTCAATTTCAGCTTTGACGGTATCTGTCATTGTTGTTCTTGTTTTGATGTTGTCACAATCATGTGCATGTCCTGATCTGTATAGAACAACATCACTAGTGCTGGACTCGTACCACAAGTAAACTGAGGCTGAACATTGTTCCCCACGAAATTTAACACGATTACAGCGGAAAAACCTCTTTTTCCCCTCTTCAGTTTTATTTGTCCGAAAACAAGACCACACTTTTTCGTTTTTTACAAAATCCTCAGCTTCATTTGAACTTGCAAATGCATTTGCTCTTTTCCAGTCTTTGCATTTTTTATTCCTTCGAGTTTCAAGTTTTATAGTTAGCATTTATTATTTATACTTAGCATTTATTATTTATAGTAAGCATTTATTATTTATAGTTAGCATTTATTATTTATAGTTAGCATTTATTTTTTATAGTTAGCATTTATTATTTATAGTTAGCATTTATTATTTATAGTTAGCATTTATTATTTATAGTTAGCATTTATTATTTATAGTTAGCATTTATTATTTATAGTTAGCATTTATTATTTATAGTTAGCATTTATTATTTATAGTTAGCATTTATTATTTATAGTTAGCATTTATTATTTATAGTTAGCATTTATTATTTATAGTTAGCATTTATTATTTATAGTTAGCATTTATTATTTATAGTTAACATTTATTATTTATAGTTAGCATTTATTATTTATAGTTAGCATTTATTATTTATAGTTAGCATTGATTATTTATAGTTAGCATTTATTATTTATAGTTAGCATTTATTATTTATAGTTAGCATTTATAGTGTGCAAATGTTAATTTCAATTAAATTCAAAAATTTCATTTCTTTTAAATATGCAAAACTATGCACGCATCTTATTTTTTTAATAAATCTTTGGATAGTTTAATAAATCTTTGGATGGTTTAATAAATCTTTGGATGGTTTAATAAATCTTTGGATGGTTTAATAAATCTTTGGATGGGTTAATAATTTATTAGATATTTTAATAATTTATTGGATATTTTATTAAAATATTACTTAAAAACTTTACGGCTTATCCATGAGTCCGGCTTATCTAAGATAAAAAAAAATTTTTTTAATATATGTGATTTAGAGAAACCGGTTTATGCACGAGTCCGGCTTATAGACAAGAACTTAGGGTACATTAAAATAGTGTGCATTTAAATTGTAGCGTTATTTAATTGTTTTAAAATGTATGTTGGGGTTCAATAGGAGCCAAGATAAGGAAATAAAGACAAGTTATGAAAGAAACAAAGATAAATTAAAAATAGTATTTAAAAATTACCTAAAATAGAAAACAAATACTAATATTAGAATCAAAATATAAATACTAATAAACAATTACTATATTTAGCTTTTAAATAATAATAGTATTTAAATAAAAATAAGTAGTAAAAATAGTAATTAAATAATTACTATTGATAGAATAAATTAGATAAAAGTAGTATAAATATAATTATAAATTTTAGTTGAGGGGGACAAAACAATAGGAGAGACGAAAGGAAAAGAAAAAGAATATATATATATATATATATATATTTACTAGCAGAATATTTATTGATCAGGATATCTATTGCGGATTATATTATTTAAATTTGTTCATCACTATTCAGAGGAGTTAAAAAATTCTAAAAAAAATTCTAAATTCTAAAAAATTCTAAATTTTAATATTCAAACATTTAAATATATCTAAATGGACACAGTCATCAGCCAACATTTTTTGTAGCTGTTTTGACTGTTTTAAATAAAACTATTAACCATTTATCTGGGTTGATAGTATCGCGATTAAATTTCGGAAATCCCTCTTCTTTATCCTTGCACCTATATCGGGCAGTTTGAATAACCGTTGTCTTTTACTTAAGAGCAGCCAGTGTTGTTTTTGTAAATCAAGTTTTTTGTAATATTAATTAGTCTAAATAAATTTTATATAAATCATATTGTTATTTATTTATTTAATATATATTATATATATATATATATATATATATATATATATATATATATATATTAGGGTGGAGTGAAAATTTTTTTTTCTTAATATATTGTTTGGATAGCTATAAAAACTTGGTAACACATGCAATTAGTAATGTGGCAAACAATTAGACAATTTAAAGCATATCTTGAGGTTCCACAATTGACCTAAAGTATAGGCATATTTCGATAAAAAAGCAATAATCTTTAAAAAAAACATTTTTTTATAAGTAACATATTTATGTTATGGTTTAACTTTTTAACAGTCTGTACATAACATTACAAGTAATAAGAACCATATCTGTGAAGGGAAACCACATGCAAACTGTCTAACATGTTTTTTATAACTACAAATGATGTTGGGCTTTGGTGTCCAGTTTTGGCATTTTCGATCTCGATTCCAAGCGTGCTCTAATGAATCCGTCGCATTTTTCTGGACCACACACCATTTCGGATGCTTCTGTCACTAGCTTGATATGTCTCTCTACTGCCTGGGTGTGACAAGGATAGCGGGCAAAATCCAGTCTTGGCGTTTCTTCTTGCCGGATCATGGTTAACAAAGTATCTTCGTCAATGTCCACTACGATTGGAGGCTCTGTGATCGGAGTTTTCTGCCAATCGATCATGTCTATGTAGCTAGTAGCTTCAAAGTTGATTACTGGCACGCAGAAAGATCTAACTGAAGTCGTACGTTTCTGCTTTCTGGATTTCAGTATGCGTCGCAGAGCTAACTCGCGTATATCTGATCTTTCATCGGTAAGCATCGCAAGCAACAGATTTTCTGGATGACTAAAGAATGCGTTGCGTTGAATTACCGGGTCAACAACTTTCTTCAGCTCGTCTGTGAGGTAGCGTGATTTCAGTATCGTACTGTGGACATGTATATATATATATATATATATATATATATATATATATATATATATATATATATATATATATATATATATATATATATATATATATATATAATTACTGTCGTATGTACGATCATCATCCATAAATTTTTCCAAATTTACAAATGTTTTAAAATATTCGTTAAGGAATTCAATCGCAATAGCTTTCCCGTGAAATTGTTGGATTTATTGCATCGAATTGTCTTTACAGTAATCGGTAGGGAAACCTTGCTATGAAAGCTAAATATGTCAAAGAAGAAATATAGAATAGGATACAACTTCATTTGGTACTTGGTGTTCCGCCAAATTTATAGATTATTAACCCTTTGCGATCCGTAAAAAAAAGTTACCCACCAGGTCTACAATTGTTTTA
The DNA here is from genome assembly GCA_959609185.1 of Schmidtea polychroa. Taxonomy (NCBI): domain Eukaryota; kingdom Metazoa; phylum Platyhelminthes; order Tricladida; family Dugesiidae; genus Schmidtea; species Schmidtea polychroa. The sequence goes on along the minus strand of CAUHTR010007372.1, from coordinate 87,109 downwards.
ATGATTTTTTGTATATATGATTTTCTTGAACTAAATTGGGTTTTTTTAATAAAAGGTATTTTTTGGAATTAAAATTATATTTTATGACAATCATACAATATAAATAATCGTTCAAAAAGACTCGACATAGGACCTGCGTGGAAAAAGTCAATGTCTAGTCAGACTCGACATAAGACCGCAAAGGGTTAAAGGTGTTCCACGAAAGAAAACAAATTGAGAATCACTAATCTAGAATTTCGGATTGCTCATTGCTCATCATGAGTGTACATGAATGTATTTTGGAAATTTATTTTAGCCATTTTACAAATGGCTTTCAAGTAAGTTTAATTTTAAGTCAATTTTAAGGCTTGAATTTTGATCCATATAGATATGAGATCATTATTCAAGTTCTTAAATATTACTTTTAGTCAACAGTATAATTATAAATTATTTTAAATTAATTTTCAGGGATTTTTTTAGGAATTTTATGACATTTATTTTTAAGTATTTTGGAATTATTTCGATATAATGTGAGTCAGATATATTTTTAATTATAATTAAATAAATAAATCAATCACCAAAAATATGTATTTTTCTAAAACATTTTGGGAAAAATCGCCGAATATGAATAAAATAATTTTTTTAATTTTTGTAACTTTTTCTGAGGTCATTATGAATAGCTTCTTTCGGGAAATCAAATCTGGATTAAAAAACCATTTAACCAAATTCATCTGCTCTTGATATTTTCATTAAAAACATATTTTAAAAATTTTCAGAGATCTTTTTTTTCTAAAAATTGTCTAAAAAAAGTTATTATAGAAACGTATCTCAGCGGTGCATTCCTTTTAATCGAAAGTTTGTATGAGTTTTTTAATATAGGTTTTGCTTGTGTGCAGTATTTTTAATATTTCTATTACTTTTTAGATTTCTATAGTGTTAAATGTATCTCATTGCACTACACCCAATTCCGAAATTTGGTCACCTCTATAATTCACGTTGGTGTGCACACCAGTTGAGGTGACTCACCATTTATGTGAAAATGAAGTTTAATAACTTCATTTATTCAATTTCATAAAAATGGTTTTCAGGTAATTTTTTTAATTTCAAGTAACTTTTATGACTTGAATTTTGATTTTATATAATTATGAGATCATTATTCAAGTTCTTAAATGTTACTTTTAGTCAGCATTTATAATATAACATTGATAATTAAATTTCAGGTGTTTTTTTAGGAATTTTATGAAATTAATTGGAATTATTTCGATATAATGTAAGTCGAATATATTTTGAACTATAAATAAATAAAGTAATCACCGAAGACATTTATTTTTTAATACAATTAGGAAAGAACGAAAGGCCGAATTTTGTTATTTTCTGTATATCTATGAAAATATTAATTTATTAAAATAATTTATTTAAATTTACGAATTGCAAATTTCTTTCTGAAAATTCTAATGTTTTAATGAATAAATCTTTCATTGTCAGATTTTCACATTCGCGAAAAGGCAGTGTATCCTGAGAAATATCTGTAAATCTAAAGAAAGTTTATATTCTAAATTATATTCAAGGTAGAGCTGACTGATTCTAAATTAAAAATATTTTCCTGAAGAATTTTGAAAATAATTATGTTAACAATATGTTAATGGTTATTTATTTCGGAACAAAAATCGCTATAATAAATTTGTATGCATTTTTATTATGGGTTTTGTGTTGGTATGTTCAATTATTTTTCTGTCACCTTTCTCAATTCCCTATAATACACCTAATTCCGAAATTTAGTAACCTCCATAGTTCACGTTGATGTGCACACCAGTTCAGGTGAGTCACCATTTTTTACGTAAAAATGAAGTTATTCAATTTCTAAAAAATGGTTTTCAGGTAATAATTAATTAATTGAAAATTTTTAGCTAATTAAATGTCCGTAAGCTAAATCAATGTCCTATAGTGTGTATTTATTATTATAGAAATTTTGTGAACCGTGTTTGTGTGCATTTATTTATTTTTCTTCCAACAGCGTTTTTTTCTATCTTTCTATAGTGTAATTGCCAATTTAATGTCACCAAGCTGATTCAATGTCACACCTGGCTATGACACACATACACACACATTTAATTATAGGTAAGTTAACATTTATATTATAAAAAGCCAAATCAATGTCTATTCTATGATAATCAATTGCCGATTGGTGTATAAATTTATTGATTTTTTTTAGATTATACTGGTCACTAAATTTCGGAATTAGGTGTAGTAAATGAGAACATCAGCGTGAAATCAAAGTATGTATGTTTCTATGTAATATTATTGATTTTTTTCTTATATGATAGGAAATGTATCTCACTGGTGTTTGGCGTATTAAACGCATTTGTTCATTGCAACGCTAAAAATCAACACACAGATAAGTTTGTATGTTTATATAATATACACGTATTGATTTTTTTTACATTATAGACGCGTTTGTTCACTGCAAACTGGTTTAGTTGTAATGGCTGCCACGAGATGGAAAGTAGTACATAGGTGTGTCGACTCCAGCCCAACAGGAATCCTCGATTCTCACAAACTTTTTTGTGTATCTAATACCCCCCTCTGTTAATTTTGTTTTAATTATCGATTACGTAAAAAATTTAATTTTGTTTAAATCGTTGATTATATCATAGTCTCATTTAATAGAGAATTTAATTTCAAGTATATTGACATAAAAAATTCTTATAAAAAATGAAAATTGATGATATAATCAACGATTTAAGCAAAATTAAAATTATTGCGAAATCGATAATTAAAACAAAATTAAAAGGGGGGGAGGGGGGTATTAGATACACAAAAAAAGTTTGTGAGAGTCGAGGATTCCTTTTGGGCTGAAATTTACACATCTATCTACTATGAAGTAGACATAATTTTGGCCATATTCAATTTTACTTACGTCATCCGGAGAAATGATAGTTAAACCCGGAGAGGTGGCAACGCTACCTGTAACCCTAGCGACATCCCTGCAGCAGATATTGGAAATTCCTTCATAATTGGATCATTTTATTAATAGATTATATTAACAAATAATTAATTCAATTAATATACTCTGAAATTCTAATCTAGAGAAAGAAAAAGCGACGGTTTATTTAAAAGTTTAAAAAGTACAGTATAGTTTTAAAAAGTACAGTATAGTTTTAAAAAGTAAGTATAGTTTAAAAATTACTATACGCATCCCAAAAAAAATAATTAATAAATAAATAAATCAGTTAAATAATCATTTTATTTTAAACCTTAAAAATGCAAAATTATCCTGACTTATACACAATTTTTCAACTTAGTTCTGATAAATTGGAATGTATTGAATAAAAAACGTTTTAAAAAGTAATTTTAATTGTTTTTGTGGTCAACAAATGACTTTAATAAAAAGAAATAATATTACAGATGGATATACTTATAGATGTCCAAGAAAATGCTCTTCCTGCAGTGTAAGGAAAGATTCTTTTTTTTGAGAAATCAAAGCTGCCACTTTCTACATTGCTTCTTTTGACTTATTTTTGGGTATTAGGGGTGCTTAGCAATAAAATTTTAACAATGTTAAAGTTATCAAAAAAACTTTGGCAGATTGTAATAATTTCTTTTCAGAAATTTGTTCGACCTCTTTCGTAAATTTAAATAACGATGAGAAGGAGTAATCGTTGAAATCGAGGGTACTCTTATCTCCAAAAAAAACCAAATATAACAGAGGTTGGTGAATTATGAGGTTAATTCGCGTCTGTGTGCACTTTTTACTTTGTTGGATTGATTTGTGTGCGCACACAAACGCGAACAATTGTGATTATTATTATTGCTTCCGCCGATTTTGGCGTTTTTTATCGCGTCTGTGTACGCGTTATTAGCAGACTGCTATTCGGGGTAGTGTGCGCACACAGACGCGAAGAGTTGGTAAATTCTATTTTTTGTAATGATGGTATTGATTGAAGTTTTGATTGAGTTGAATTTTGCTTTGTGGCTTTATGTTTTCCAGAAATTGATTGTTGGATTTGAATTCCTGTTCTTTTGAAAATATATGGTTCTATCGATTTTGGAAATATGATTCGAATTCAGGAAGTTTTTAGAATTGATTTATAATTTTGGTAATTCGGTTTTGAATTTTCGGCCTTAGTGAAATATGAAAGATAATGAATGTTTGATATGTCGTATTTCAATGAGCAATATGGCGAAGAGATGTCTTTTCAGCAGTGAAACTTGTCCATGTGATCGTGGCTCAGCAAGATCGTTGCAAATTATTAATGGAAGTTTTTCAAAACGATTGGAAATCAACGATTTAATTTCTGTAAATCATGAAATGACAGAAGAGGAACTCCAAGATATGTTTATGAAATTTCCCCAAAGGTTTAAAAATATTCGTAAATTATCTGAAACCATTTATGACATGAGCGATAAAAAGAAATACTTGCTAACTTATGAATATGATATTCTATTCAATCGAGCTCTTAAAAAGATCAACACAACTCCAATGTTTATTAGCCGAAGTGTTAAACAATTATCCAATGTTTCAAATTCAATCATGGCTCAATCTCAAGTTATTGGACACGATAAATGGTTTAACAAACAATGGTTTTGTACAAATAAAGCGTGTGATATTAATTACAAAGAAATTCTTCAACAGAGGTTGGAGATACAGGGAGGTTTGGATGATGGGCGGTATTGACAGAGTTTCAAAAAAATAGTTTGCAAGAGTTGTCGAAAGAAGAAATCGTGAAACTCTTGTTCCTTTAATCACTAGATTTATAAGACCAGGCTCTATTATTCACTCTGATATGTGGTGTGGATATTATACCGAAACCTTCAATCTCGGAAATTTACCTGGATTAAATTACACACACCATGCTGTTAATCAGAAATTGGAATATGTTAACCAAGAAACTGGTGTTCATACCAACACTATTGAAGGATTATGGGGTAATTTTAAGACTGATTTAAGAAATAGAAGAGGAATGTCATTTACCGAAAAAATAGCTTTTATTGATTTTAAAATGTGGTTATCAAGGCAAAATACAGCAGAAAATCATTTATTATATATGTTTTTGTACGCAATTTCTCCCATAAAATAAATGATTATTTAATTGATTTATTTATTATTTAATTATTTTTTTGGGATGCGTATAGTAAATCGCCGCCAAAGAAAAATGCTTTGTTATTTATTGAAAAAAATAATAAGTGAAGGGGACAATGCGGAACTATAGCCAAATTTAAATAGTAAATTAATATAGTAAATTAAGTGACCCCCCCCCCTTTCGGTTACAAACTCAATAAAACTTACCAAATTCGATGACAAATCTAAACAAATCAAATTTTGACAAAATTTCAACGCTGAAATGTCGGAAATAAAATTTTTAGAGAGGTTTAAATAGATTAAATTCCGGCAGTATTCTAAGCTGCTGATTTTTTGGATATTTTGTTGATGTAAAACAATCACTTCAATTGATTTAAGCATATCAAAACTTTCGGAATCTTCCTCTTTATAATCTAAATTAGTTTAAGTTAACACAGAAAACATTTGAATTGATTGTAGTCACCTTTACTAAAGTTTTTTATCAGATATTCTAAGGTTAATTGAGTAAAATATCCCTCATTTTCAGCTTTTTTAATCGCTAATCTAACATTTGTTTGAGGTTTTGTGATTTTATTACTCTGTTTCTGAGTATTGATATCAAAATAGATAATATTCTTTATTTGATTGCTTGGAATACTGACCATTTTTATTATTATAACCAGGATGATTTCTGAACTAAAATGAAATAATATTTTGCTTGTTAAATTAATATATCTGATATAAATTATGTAATTGTCATAAATAATTTATTTGAAAGATTTGGTAATAACATTTTGAAATTTTAAAAATGATACTTTTAATATCCAATAGTAAATTATGTTTAATATATTAAAAGAAATTTAAAGATTTTCTCTTGGCGATTTACTAATAAATTAATTTAGTGAAAAATAAATCTTAATTTTATGAAATAAAGATTTAATAGTATTAATTTAATTTATAAAAAATTTTTGAAAATATCTTATTACTTTTTAGATTTAAATTAATGTTAAAATTATGTAATTCATTTAATATATCATCATTTCCCTTCACCTTTGATAGATTTTAATTTAACATTTAATATTCATTAATTTAATTTTGGACTATAGATTAATATTTTTATGAAATATAAAACATTGATCGAAAATCACAAACTAACTGGAAATACATAAAAATGTCGACTTCCAAGATATCGTGAAAGATTTCACCAAAAACAAATCAAGGAATGTGAACATTTAAAGTTTTGTTAGTTTAATATAAAGCGCAGAAATGAAATGATTTGTGTTGGGTATTTTGTTAAGTCGGTATCTCTGTATGACTCCTTTGTGTTCTTTTCGAAATCAAGTAAACAACCCAACACAAAAATCTTTATTTGAGACTAATACAGTTACACTTTGGTTACACTTTTTATTAATTCAACCACACTTGATACAACTCTTTTTTTGGTTTGCACTTTCAATACAACTACAAAACCTTACGCAGGATAAATCTTCCAGCGGGAAATGTCCCTTTCTGGTACGCTCGATTTAAATTATTCAATTGATACTAACTTCAAAGTTCTCTTTGTTACTCTCGCTAAACTTCTTGTTTCTTTTTCTTCGACCAACTGGCAATTCTGTTTACTTGCCGGTCACTTTTATACCCATTTTGTAAATGATTTTACTTTGTCAAATTAATCTAGATACAATTTCTCCCGGGCTTCCTCTTGGCGCTCTAATTGCTTTGAGGAATTTGCTCGTCTCCTTTGACGGCTTGCCCCAATTTAATTTTAGTCGGCTGATTTAATTGCCTTTCCTAATTTGATTGATAATTCAAGTTCTCTCAGATCGCTTCGGTTTTCCATTGTATCGGGTTCCCCATTAGCTCGGGTTCTTTATTAGCTCGGGTTTCCCATTAGCTCGGGTTCTCCATTAGTTAATTAATTTTTGTTTTTTGTAATTTACTCCCTCTAGGGACCCCCATTTATTTTATTTTATTATATTTGAACTCGTCTCATTATTCGGCATCCGCCCATACCAGTTTCCCTCGGAAAATATTCATTTTTAATTTTTGATTTTTTTTAATTAATATTTTGTACTTTTAATTTTTATTGTGAATATGGTGTTTTTATTGATTTTTCACCTCAATTTTTGTATCTCTCTTGTTGAACCTTAACACTTGCAAGGAGCCCTGAAATTATGACTACCTAAGGACATGCACAATGTTTAATCCAACACTGTTAATATACTATTAAACCTTTTGATATATGCTCTACTATTAACAATATCTTAAATGATAAGATAAGCCTTTACTACAATGTTTTCACATAATAATAAATTTTGCTGCAAACACTAATTAATTCATTCATTTGTTTAACACATTATTTATCCTGCTAACAAGGAACAATCTATTTTTTATTAACAAGATTATTGAAAAAATAACGTTTGAATACAAAACGTCTGAAGTATGTTCGAATAAGAGATAATGGAATAATCGCCACGGCGCGATTCTGTGAGATCTGGTTTCAAATAGGTAGAATATGAACAAACCTCATCGAAAAAATAGTCAAAAACTAAATGTTAATTTTTGAATTTTATTTATTGAAATATACTGTAAGAAATTTAACTTGCTATCTAAAATGCTTTTTTAGTAAATCTAGATCACTAGCGAAACTCGTGGATTTTCACAGCGCAATTCTACGAACGTATATTTGTAAATCAACGGATTACATTTGTGTCATGCATGACTTGCACAATCAAAGGTTGGAAACTATTCTATTCCATCGTTGAATTTTCAATACAAACTGACTGTTAATCACATTGATGCACGCTTGATTTACCGTGAAACCGGAAACTGACAATACGGTCATGCCTCTAAATGGTCAATGAAAACGGGCAAATGATCGTTGTGCCGAAATCGGCTGAACACATTTGACTAAAATTCACAGTTGTTGAAAATGATTCGACTTCGTGCATTGTTTATAGCTCCATCATTCGTACTGTTCAATTTAATTATGAAATAATTATATGAATTATGGCAAATAAATTTTGTTTTTCTCCTTGTTTACATTTCAGCTAGTAAGGTAAGAAATTTCATTTATTCTAACGAACCATAAATTACTTTTACTACGATTTAATTTGCTAATTTAACTTTTAATTAAGTAAATTTTTTAATTATACTTAATTGATTTGGAAAAATTTTTCTAAGTTTTTGTGGAAATCACAATGTGAAATCTTGGTAGTATTCCAGAAACCCTTTTTGATTTATAAATAAATATTTATAAGTGAAATATTAACAAAACTGGATTTATATTTTTTAGGACTTCACTTGAAAACAATTGAGGCCCCTTTCCAAAAATTTTTTAATCGTATAAAAAAGAACAGAACTTCGAAGACTTATCAGCAACAAGTGTCTTCTTTTTCCAAGTACATCGATCTTTTGGAGTCTTTAATTGGTAATAAAATACACAATTTTGTTTAATCGTATCAAAGCTATTAAAAACTATTAAATAATTCATCGCCTAAAAGTGATCCAAATGCTCGAGGTGATCATTACGTCGTACGAATCATCCGGTGACGATAAAGTTAATAGCAATATTAGCAATTGATCAAAATCTCCTTATCGCTTCTAAACGAAGAAAGTAAATAAGCCTTAAAAACTAGCAGCTATTTTAGAAAATTTTGATCAACTGAATGAATTTTAATTGTATCTTTTACTGGGAAGAATAAAACAAAATTCTCTATTCAATTTTCCCTTAAAATTTAGAGACCCCTTGAAAGTTGAGACTAAGCTTTAGCTTATTTAGCTTAATGATAAATCCGGAATTAATTATTATATCGATTATTAAATAAATAAATATTAAACAATATATTTAGTAGGACAAATTCTCACTCCTCAAGTCCTTTTATGGATTAATTGAAACGCAAAATATTTTAACTTTGATTTTACAAACACATTACACTCGATATGATCACCGCTTTAGTAAACCGTAAAAACTATCAACATATACTATCACAATTTCACAATAACTTATTCTAAGGAAACCTCCATTGGCAGATAGACACTGGAAATATAAAATTCAATAACTTTTTTAGTTTCCTACGCGCACCAACTCAACTCATTTTTGAAGACATTGACAATCTGGAAAAAATAACGTTTAGATAGAGGAGTGTCTCGTCAATTATCCCGAGCGATTATTTATTCGTATTTTCTTAACTCTTAAACCACTGAAATAGAATTACGAGGAATTTTGTCGTAATAATTTTTGACCGTTACAAGCAAACCATGTGTTTGATCGTGTTCAAAACTGCAAGTTGTGGTGGTGAGTTTTACAAACGAAAAACTGTCTTACTGGCTAGAACGCGAAAATGCTTTGATTTGAATTGAATGTGGTTTTTAAGAAACGGTTTTAGTTATTAAAGGGTTAAGAAAAGAACATTTCACGAAATAATTTTATAATATGTGGATTTTTAGACTTGTAATTCAATTAATTACTTTTAAATTAATTAATTTGATTGAATCATGTCAATACTTACTTCACGCTTTATTTTGGTTAACCTACATTATGTCCATGGGACCCCAACAAATATATTATCTTAAATAAGTATATTTCGACATCATGTTTTCGAAATATTTCGATTATTTTAAATTGGAAATTCAACAAGAAAATGTTTCATTAAATGATAAAATATACGCCACAATCTATTTTTTTAGAAATAATATGATTTAACAAGAAAAAGACAATATTATTTTGCATAATATTTATTTATTTAATAATTAATTTAATATTAAAATCATTTATAAATATTTATTAAAATTATTTATAACAATTATATATTTATTAAATAACACATTTAACATTTACCGCAAACACCGGGGACTGCCAAAAAATTAAATAAATAAAATAATATCTCGTTTTTGAATTTGACTTTTTTTGAAGGAGTTCAAACGGATGTCTGTATTGTTGTGTTGATTTATACGATCATACGTTACAATTGACGTATGACATTTTCAAAACCGATTGACTGTCAATATGTAATAATTTTCATATTAATGTTTGTAAGACTATAAATCAAAATATTTTGTAAATAAACACGTGATAAAGGCTATTTTGATCTACAAACATTAGTATGAAAATTTTTGAATTAAGAAAAAGATCATACCAAAAAGATCAACCAAAAGATAAATATGGTTGTCAATATATGTTTTGTATTTCTCTTTTTTGGATCCCCATGATTCAACACAAGAATAACTCAAGGTGGAAATCTGAAACAATATTTTATTTCAAAAATTCTGGAATAAATAATTGATGGCTTTGCAACTGGAAAAAGGTGGGCTACCATAATATTCTTAGGGAACAACTCCTACGTACAATATTTCCGGGAATATTTCTTTGTTCAAGAAATATTCAGCATCTTATCATGCTATTGAAGCAGTGTTTTAAAAATATTATCTTTATTGTGTGATTTTCCTCCACATGCTATGAACATTATTTTGTATGATTTATCATGTTCTTAGATCTACGAAAACTTTTTTTTGTCTTGGATGTAATTTTTTTATTATTAAGATATTTTATTTGTAATCAATTTATTTTTTTACCACTTATATATTGACTTGTCGAATGGGAGCTGAATTTAATGGCTATAAGTTAAATAAATCTAAAAAATGTAATTCATTCCCTCAGAATAAGTTCTTCAAATCTTGCTTTTGGTTTTTCCGGGTATTTTTAAAATTTCATATTCAGTCATTCTTGCTAAAAATGTTTTTACTCTTTTATTCTTTTTTATTTTAAGAATGAATTTTATCGAGTTCCACGTGCAAAGGTTCCAACTCTAAGAATATTTTTTCACTGACTTCTAAATTAAATTGCTTCCTCTTATTGGTTTTTGTTTTATCCAGTACAACTTGTACTGTACAAGGATCTGAAAATGGAGATATTTCTGGAACATCTCTGTGCAATTGCAAGAGTCATTTGAAAAGAATTGTCTCAATTTCTCTAATTGATCGCTTCACGTGTAGTTCATTCCAAGCAAAACTATATACACTTCCTTTGTTTTTTTTTCAAAGGCTAAAACTGTAGGTGCAAACTTTTTAAAGAAGTAAATTGCATGTCAAATTTAACTGTTAGAAAATTTTTATTCCTTTCTCTCTATTCTTATATAAGTCTTTTTTTGCTTTTAATTCCTTTCGTTAACAAGTGTGGTCTAATTAATTTTTAATTACTTATTTCTTTGGATTTATCTTAGTAGCCCTTCAATTCAGTGCCGGATTATCCAGTAGGCACTGTGCTTAGACCTACGAAAAAAAATTAAATTTTTTATCATATTTTTACTAAGTGATTGAAATAAAGAAAAAAAGGCAAAATTCAAAATTAATCACTTTTATAATTATTAACTGTTTTAGTTAAGTTGTTATACACAGCAGACTAAATTATAGACTAAATTATATAGACTTTGTGGCTCTTTACATGAGACAAATCACAAATAAAATCTTCAAATGACATTTCCCGCATTAAATCGTTTTTAATTGAAAGAAGTGCAAGAGAAGGCAATCGTTCTTGTCCCATCGTTGACCGCAGATATAAGTTTCAGTTTTGAAAAAGATCGTTCGTTTCACAGATTGATCCAAAAATTGAAAGATAAATTCGAAAAGCAATATTTACATTTGGAAAACTTGTGACCAACTTGTTTTCTATTTGGGTTTTCATCATTTCAGCAACAAATTTTGTGTCGGCGAACATTCTGGAAAACAACAGAAACTCATCAGCAAATGCATCTTCCAGATCTGATGAATATATCTTAATTAAATACTTAAATAAACACGTTAAAGGCTTTATTAATAAAAATCGCCATTCGTACATCTTTTTCATTATATTTTTCGAATTTTAAAAAATTTTTAAAAGAGAAAAATAATGTTTTGATTTTTGAAAATAATTATTTAAAATTGTTATTTATAATTTAAAAATTTATAGATTTAATAATTTGTTTATAAATTATCAATATTGTATAGTTATTCATTCCTCTTGAATATAGGTAACCTGATGATGATATTGATGCTATCGAAATATATAGTGAAAAAAATGTACGAATGGCGATATCTTATTAATTCGTTTGCTTTAGAGACTATTTCATCACTTGACAAAGATCTATCAAGAAGAAAACTGAACCTGCACGCCATTTTTCCATCTCAATGATACGTCTGTCTATGATCACATAGAAGGACTGTATACGGAAATTGTCACTAGCACTCCAATTTAAACTCATATCAATATGATTCTCATCCATCACGACGTCGTGAAATCTTGTTCGCACATGTTTGCCCTTTGTGCATTCTTTGTAGCCGGATTTTGTAAGATCTTTTGCCATACTTTTAAACGCTTAGAATTTATTACGAATTTCATGAAAGTGTTTTGTGAGACTGTCATACAATTTTATGATAGTGTACAGCTCTATGCCAGGCTGCTGCAAAACTTTATTGGCTATATTAATTTGTTGAAGTAAATCTTTCCAAATCACACACATTAGCACGGTCTCATAATGGTCTAAATTTTTTATTAACGATTCTGCTTCATGGACAGCTACTGATGGTTGGCGTTCGTTTTCAGCAATATCAAACAATGCTAGACGAATCTCCAAATAGTTTACATAAAAAGCTTTTGTAGCCTCACTGCGTGCTGACCATATTGTTTCTGACAGACTTTGTAGAACAGAAGTGTTTGCTTTATCCTTAATTCGTTCTTTAAATTTTGACCATCTCTGTGGTGAAGCCGAAAAGAATGTATACACTGATTGAACAATACCAAAGTAGTTAACTGCTGGTGGTTAATACTCCACCACAGATGAACCAACCAAATTTAAGTTGTGAGCAGAGCATGATCCATTCTGCTATATATTCCAGAATAAATTCCACTCATGTTGATGGCATTATCATATGATTGAGACCGGCAATTTGTAATATTGACACCATGAAGATTAGGAGTATTCACTACAAGATCAAACAAGTATTTTCCGTCGTGATTTTCAAATGGAATATACTGAAGAAATCTTTCCAAAACATTTCCATTTGGGATGACGTAACGAATAACCAGAGTAAGTTGATCCATGTGACCAATATCAAGGGTTGAATCTATGCTAATTCCAAAATACTTTGCATTCTTTATTTCAGAAATTATCAGCGTCAATACTTTGAAACCTAATGTATCAATGAAATCACATATAGTTGAAGAAATATATGATACATTTCCCTTTCCCGTGTTTCCATATTTTCGAATGTATTCCATTAGAAATGGATCAAATTCAGCTAAAAGGTCAATGAATCCTAGATAGTTTCCATTGTCAAAACAGTTATACAATTCAGTCTCACCACAGAAAGCTAATCCTCATTCAGCAAGAAATTTTATAACTGCAATTATTCTTTTCAAAACTTTAGTCCAGTAATGAAACAATTTCTCTTTTTCTTTATGGAGCTTTGCATCAATTCTAGTGAACTTCAGACGTTGCAACATCATTGATAGAGCAGCAATATGGTCTTTAGATTTCTCATGCAAAGTAATCATTGCAGTTGCATTTTTCCAATCATCAAAACCAGTTTTAAATTGATTGCAAGATTCATCGACACCACCATATTTGCTATCAAATAGCTTGCACACAAAACAAAACACTTTGCCTGTTGAAGGAGAAAAAACAAGCCAATCTCTCTTGACAACTTCTCCATTTGTCGATTTTCTCAGGAAATATTCCTTGCGTGTATATCTTGTCTTGTCTCCAAATTGTCTACCCATTGAAAGAAAATCAATTTCTAAATTCTGTGAAAGGATATTTTCAGCATAATAGCCCATAAGATGTGCATTTACTTCCAATTAAGCTGGATCACTGACTCTGCATTCATTGCTTTGCTTCATTTTTAAATCTTTGCTAGTTCAGGATCTGGATCATCAAATTGAAGCTGTATATCTTTAGGCTGGTTGATCTGTTCTGGGTGTTCATAAGTAACATCTGTTTCACTTTGTTTGGCACTTTCTTGGTATATTTCTGGTATTGAGACATTGGTCGTGACAGTTGTGTCATTGTTGGGCTTAACATCATTGTTTATATATTTCAGTATAGGGCCCTTCGTCTTTTTAATGCTTCTTCCTTTTCTTGCTTTTTCTTTCGTTTTTCAGATCCAGACTCGTGTTTTCTCTGGTATCCATCGTGTATGATTTCAAAAATTAAAAATTAGTATTTGTAATTACAAATAATAATTAAATTTTAATCGATTTGAGGCTTACTACAAATGCAGATATGCAAAAAGTGCCTAGGGCATACGACGACCTTGAAACGGCCCTGCTTCAATTTATCATAGGTGAAAAAGGTCTTTTTTAGTTAAAAAATTAATGATTGCGGTTCAAACAAGAGTTTTTATAAGTTAAATCAGAAATATATTTCTTTGCAAAATTCTTTGTATAACTGAAACTTTTTATGATATATAAATTGTTATCACATGCTCGTATACAGAGCTGAGTTTCACAATACTATGTAACCTCCTGAATTAGAATACAATTATTATTATGTTCCATACTTGTCAAAATATCCATTTAGTCCAGATTCCCAATAGTGCCATTGAAGGCCCCATTACTGTTCTTTGCTGCTAATAAAGTTGCGATTGCCTGCCAACCTTTTTTTCAAATTCATGTTGAATTTGTTCACCATTTTTAAAATGATATCTATAGGGGCAATAATAATATTTTCTGTTACGTTATGTGTGATTAATTACAAATTGTAAATATTAAAGCTACTTGTCAAAATATTAATAATCTATAAAGTAAATGAAGAATGTATTCATTAAAATTCTATAGTAAACGTATCGGGATAAATAATAAACAATTGCATTATTTGAAGACCCAGACATTCAAGAATAATCAATCCAACGTGCAAGAATTCGTATACATTAATTATACGGGTTTACGTAACAGAAGGGTCAGGGCATCAAAATATCCCAATAGCATTACATCACACTACTAGAAATAAACTAAAATATTATTTACCAAACTAAATTAGTCAAATAAAAATCAATGACATAACATTTTTTGGAAAATGCACAATAACAATTACAATCTCACGGCCATATTTGACATTTATCTTACACAGTTCAACAACCGCAACCTCAGTTGAGTCTGCAGTTGAGGAAACAGTTAGGAAGTTACGTAATTAGTCCTTAATTAACAAAAGTTATTTATACAGCTAATGAATTTTCTCAATTTGTTTCACCACAATTAGCTAAAAATAATGGAATTACTGAGTTTTTTTTTCAATAGTACAAATAATGAAAAATATTAATTTAAAAAACGAAATTTACTAAATGACTTCTTTGATAATAATGAGGATTTATCAAATCTTTTACTTTACAAGAAAATGTCAATGTATTTGGCCTGAAAAATTTTGTTATTCCTCCTGATAATATTATAAGTTCAATTCAAGTCACTCGCTCCCATTTAAAAATAATTTCCTCGTTTTTCATTAAAAACTTGACACAGTTTTGGAATTCTAATTTAGTATTAAGTTTTCCTCTAATCAAAATGATTTGCTTTTCAATTACATAACAAGTACACTTGACAAATTGGTGCTGCTATGGCCCCTAGCTAATAGTTATTTATTAGTTTGAATTTGTGTTGTAATCTATGGTTAATTTTTAAAAAAAACCAGTCTAACAATATTCGCTGACAACACCGGACCGATCAATTGGAAGCACTATTTAATCAATAAATCAATGACTAATTCAGCAGCAAATACTAATCAAATTATAGCGGAGTTCGATGAAAACCTATAAAATTCCATTTAATATTTAAGCAGTAAACCAATGAAAATGATAATAATATTTCAATTTTTAGAATGTCGAAAATTGCAATAAAACATTTAATAAGTATTGAACCTCAGTCTTGCTACTGTGAGGTTTCCAGTGCTAGTTATTCTCAAAAAAATAATATATATTCGGTAAGTAATTTTTAATGTTTCAAAATATGTAATATATATTATAATATAGAAATTCTCAAAGAAATCAAAAAATAAAGCTTACGGATACAGTAACTTATTAAGGTTAGAATTTTAGCTTTTTAACACTTTTAAATTTAACACTTTAATTATTGGTGACAAAACAATTACATCATAACGAATAAACACACTGACATTAATTGTGTTGTCACTGTTGTTGTTTTATAATAAAAATTATATTTTCATGAAAATGATTTTTTTCATGGATTTTTTTTCCACAAACAATATTCAAATAATCGACAAAGAAAAGTAGAAATTAAAATTTATAACGAAAATTTAGTTATAACGAACATAGTCGGAACAACATACACTACACATACACTGATGCACACACAAACACATCAAGTTAACACACACATACAAATTAGGTACAGCTGTATCTATTGATCACTTACGTCACATTATGAGTAATAACAATCAGAAATGCTTGTTTGATAATTTTATGCAATGAAGGAATTTTTACATTGATTTCAAAATCATTAAAATGAAAAAATGAGTTTGTGCTGTGTCCAATTTAACAGGAATATTTCTCAATATCCGTAAGTCGATTTGATTTAAGTTTATAATTAATATTAAACCAAATTACTATTTTATTAACTATTTGAAAGGATTTAATTTGTAACTGCATTCATTTTAAATCCGTTTTTTTCTCACTTTAATTTTTCAATTGAAGCAAATACTGAAATTTTAATGTGTTATAAATCAATTAGAACTTTTTCGAGTTCCACCGATGAGTTACTGGACATATCCCTGAAATCTACACGACTTATCAATGAGCAATACAATATTATCTATGCCAATAATCAGCACATTAATCGGGAAGATAAACTCATATCTTTTCGACGTATAGATACGAAACAAAGTGATTCAGTAAAATTCATGTCGGTTTCGAAAATTATTCCAATTCATCATTCTCTATGTTTTGGTAAACGGTTTTGTTATCGGGTTAATATTATTTATATTTGTTTTCGTATTTATCACTTTATAATTGCATTTAAAATCATTATAATATTTCCCACTGAAATCAAGTCTATTAGACAACAACAAAAAATGTTATTATTCAAATTAATCAGCCAATTTTTCGGGGTAAAAAAGAATTTTCCTAATTCATTTCATTTTTGGGAATTTCGATTGGATGTCTGAGAAATGATTTTTATCAACATGACATTGATGCAACAGGCAAATAATAGATTTTATTATTGATTTAAAAATTAAGTTTGATTTAATTTTTTGTTTATCAATTAAATTAATTTAAGTTTATTAATAAAATTTATGAAAAAGTAAACTTTGGAAATTTCTTAATCCACAAATCAATATAATTATTAATTTTTCTTTTAAATAGAAATAATTTTTTAATTAATTTTTATAATCTAAGTTAAAGACATTTACCGATGATTGCCCGATTATTAATGTCAAAGTAAACAATGAGGGGGGGGGGTAATTTGTACCAATAATCTATCAAGCAGAAAATTAATTTTTTTGCTTCAATAAACACGTGTAAAATGTTTTAAAAACCACATTTTTTATTGAAAATAATTATCAGTGCTTATGTAGGAGTAAACAAATTCTTGTAAACAATTTGACAAGGAAATTTGAAGAATAAAATAAAAATTAATATTTTTTAACATCATTTTATGAATCAGTAATAATAATAAGTTTGTACGATTCATTAAAATAATTCAGTCAATTCTCGATAAGTGTCTAAAGGGGGATAAGCTTATTTTAAACTCATAAAATATAAGGAGAGACATTTATCAAATTACCGACTGAACGAATTGTGCCTGAGTATGAGCTAGCCACTGGGCATTTTCTACAAACGACAGCTAATGACATAAATCTTTTTTACTTTTCTATTATATAAAAATATGTAGTAATAATTTAATGTCAGCTTGAAGGAGCGAACGAGCAAGGGTACTGTATTGTATTACATTGCCAAACGGGGAGATACTCCCGATAGCTCGACAATGTGTTAAATAAATTTAATGAATTAATATTTTGGAAGGCTTCATTTATCCAGTAAAAACCTATTAAGTACGACACTTATCAAACTTGACATTTATCAATAATTTATTGTCATAACAAGCTTTAGCTTATGTTTGTCTAGATCATTTTGGAAAGAATCAGTCATAGGTTTTAGTATATTTTATTAGATTTTTACGATTGTTTCTGAAATTACCGAAAATAGGTTTTGTTTGTTCTGTACATCATATATGACATAGAAGTCAGACAAAGAGTTAAAACGATTTTCTAGATATTTATTCGGTACTCTTTTAAATATTGTCATATTTGTCATTAAATTGCAATACATTTTCTGAAGCTTTCTTAATAAAATTACAGGTATAAAGTCATTAGTAAATTTTTTTTATTCACCTTTGATCTGTTTTCGATTTTATGATATTTAATTTATTTTCATTCTGACAAAAGATCAAAAATTTAACTATACACAACACAAATTTTTGATCTTTTGCTGGGTTATATACTCATTTTTTTAGGATTTAACTGACATTGCTCAAAATAACCCAACAAATTATATTGTTATTTCAAATTAAACAATTGCTCAATCGAGATACACTGGCTAAATTTGAGTAAGTTTATCAAAGGTAAAAAGCTCAAGAGATATTTGAAACGATTGGTACATTTGGAAGAAATAACTCTTTCTCTAACACAACACAGTGACTCGCGAAAATTGTAATTATTAGCCTAACAACTAAAATGGTTGCCAAGCTTTAAGGAGATTATAATTATATAATGAGGTCTTAATCTAATAGACTTCCACTGCGCTTGGTCGATTCGAAATTATCAACAAATATTTTTGAATAATTGATTAAATAGTTTTTATTTTTGTAATTACTTTACCTGGAGAACCTTCATCAATTTTTAATTAATGACATCTTTAATTTTTTACTCGATCATAACTTTCCCTCCAGAAAAATATTGATTGTTGGTTTTAATAAATTTCACTTTTAATTTAAATTTTGCACTTTTTAATTTGTGCATTTTTATGCAACCCTAGCTTTTTGTCAGAATAAAAATAAATAAAATGTGATATTTAATTTTTTTATTAATTCTTAAAATAGCAATTACAAAACTTTTCGAACACTAAAGTAATAAGTTAATCAACATTTTCATTTCTCCCAGTGATCTATTTTCTATAGTGAAGCTTTTAATTAAAATCTAAGAACTGAAGTATTCTCTCCATGATATTTATCAAATAACTAACCAAAGTACAAGACATTATAAAATATAGGTGTAATGTTTTTCAAAAATTAATTTTTTATGTATTTTTCACTGTATTGAACTTTTCGATATTACGAATAAATAGAAAAGTCTAATTATTTTATTATAATTCAATTGTCTTATTTTCAAAAATTTCTCATTATAAACTGGTATCACTTGCTCTCGAAGTTTTAAACTTGTTTTACTTAAAGTGCGAAAAGGGCCGTAAAATTTAGTTGCAAAATTTATTTAAGTTGCAAAAATTTGCTAATTATGGTATTTAGAACATCAATGTTCTATATAAATATTACATATAACTAACTAAAATGACAGAACTTCTTTTTTGATCTAATAACCAAAAATATAGTGTATATATGAGAAACTTAAATGAGGAACACTTTAAACTGTAGGTTCCTACAATTTAGCCATACCATATAGCTACGCTATATATCGATAGTAAATGAAGAACTCAGAAATCTGTTCTGTAAGCGTGGCTTTCTAATAATAAATTTTAAATAATTTAGAAATACAAAACATGTGCTGCCATCTAGTTTAATTAAGAAGAAAAAGAGACAAACGTACATATTAAGAGTGTTATAGTTAAGATTAATTATAAATCTTTAATATATATAAATATATATATATATATATATATATATATATATATATATATATATATATATATATATATATATATATATATATATATACAGGTAACCCTCGATTAACACGGTAGTTTGGTTCCAAGAATACTCCGTGCTAATTAAAACCGTGTTAATTGAGACTAACAATTAATACAATTCATGGGGTTTGGTTACAAAAAATTTAAAAAATGATTTATGTTTTTGATAGTTTTTATTATTTTCATGCATCCAGTACAAAAACAGAAGATTGAAAATAAATATCAAAATAAAAATATGGCATAATTTAAATTGACCATAGATAAGGTTAACAAATTCCATCATAATCACTTTCAACTTCATCATCACTCTCAAAATCTCTGAAAAAATATGTAATGTGTGGCTGAATAATTTTTACTGGTGCTTCTTCATCACTTGAATAATTTCTGGNATTATTATTATTATTATTATTATTATTATTATTAAAATATTTAATTTAATTTCTTGTTAGCGACATAAATTAAATGAGAAAATTGATACATTCTGCAGCGATGGATTATTTTATCATTTATCTGTTTAATATTATTTTTATAATTATAGTAATAATGATTAAATTATTTTTTTAGAAATATACAAATCTCCAGTCAGAGGTGAAAGAAATAATGGACAGAATTAAAGAAAATGAAATTAATATATCAGAGGAAAACGATACAATTGAAAAGGTTTAATTTAAGTGAAACTAATTTTATTAATAGCATAATGGTTTAGATGCGTCAGAATTATGAATATAATGATATTGGAAAGACTGTAGTGAGTACTATTGAGTCGTCCGGTTATTTTTCTATCAACGGCCCGTGTCTAGGTAGCGTGAATTCTAATCTAAACCATTCCCCTTCTTCCTCTTTATCTGCAACAAGCCATCTGAAATATTCCTCACCGCAATATCTTAACAAGCATCTAAATATGATGCCCATAACCTGCCCTTCAGTTTCAGAATTCACCTGTAATAATACATTTAACGTAAGTGAAAAATATTTATAATGCTATTCTATTGTATCAACTGATTTTTTTTAATATTCTATTGATATTGTAAAATTATAGCTTAATATATTCTATTTTGCTTCTAATCAAGATACATTATGCTGTGATAAATTAGTGTAATAGTATGTTTTATCTTCTTATTACTTTTTCCCTTATTTATAAAAGGAAAAAAGTATATATCCGAAACAATAGAGATTTTTTTAAGTAAATTCAAACATAGAATTAATAATTTATAATTTAGAACAAATGCAGTTTTAATAAAATCAACGTGAATAGAAAAAACACAAAAAGATATTATAAATAATATATTATCTTGTCATGCGTTTTTGATACCTTTGCACACCTGTTTTTATTAATTCGTTATTAGTTAATGTATATTTTGTTTCCCATATTTCATTAATAAATTAATTTTTATCTTTCAATTATTTGATTTTCTACCAATGTCAACCATTGAAGCATTCCAAAGAAATTTCAGTCTTGGAACGCTTTTATTAACACAGTTTAGTTTATACTATTTGACGATTGTAATGAATAAATCAAATTGTAGGAAAAAATTTGTTGGAAAGACTCTTTAAAAGTGTAATTTTCAGAGGTTTTTATTTTTGAGATAAAATTATGCCTGGCAAAAGGGGCCCAGATTATTTTGGAACAGCCTACAGGGCCTCCTAAATGTTTAATCCGGTACTGAGAAAATATATTCAGAGTAAAGCCAATTCATATTAAAGTTTCTCATGAAAATATTCCCAAACGAATTTATAATTAGTCCATATTCGAATTTAGTTTAATATTAACCAACAGAAACATGCAAATAAATATTATATCATACCAATGCAATTATATACATTTATTATTACATTTCACATTTATTATTAATAAATTTAGTTCACTTTTCTCTTTTGGTACATTCTGGTGCTTGATCTGTGATTTATGTTCGGATTATTTTTAAATGAACAAATTCCCAAATAGACATTAAACGTACATTGAAAGAGTAGCAGCAGATTCGAGCTAAATAGAGTCAATTACATTTCACCCATCCGGAATCTAATCCTAAGAAGATATATGATATACTTGTGTAAAGCCATTAGATCATAACTTCAGGAGTTATAACGTATATTACTCCATATTACCGGTTATAAGTCATGGTGCGGTAAAAGTTATTGGAATAACATTAAAATATTTTATTTGCGATCTTTAAACCATTAATTATACAGATAGATTTATTTATCTTTATTCAAAGTTCAATTAGAAATTAATCATAACATAATTTAGCAAAATACTGATCAGATCAGCTTTAAGTGAAACCATAATTAGTATTGTCAGTTGAGATAAACAAAGTTTTGATAATTGTAATAATTGTAAAACCACCCAAATGTTTTATTGCAACGGATATAGATAATTAATTAAATATAATTAACATGAAGAATTTGTTAGGTTAAGGAATAGGCTTGCCAACTCTCCTGGAATCGGCTTTCGTCTCCCGTCTTTCCGTTTTTACAATTTTTCAAGAAAAAAGTTCAGTTTTGAAGTATTAACTTTTATTTGATTTCTCTAAAATAATGATAGTCAAGATTTATTTTTGCTCGCAGTCACCGGAAGCTTAAGTTGTTTGTTCGTTCGCGGCAAGCGATTTTATGTTTTTCTTCTTACCCACGTTATTAGTCTGTCACTGTCAGGTTTTTTCACTTTTAAAATGTAAAATGTAATATGTAAAAATAATTGTTTTGTTTAAATCTTTATGGTATTAGTCATCATATAGATAAAATCACTAACATGTGTAAACCAAAAAAGTGAAAAAACACCTGTTATATTATTTCTTAAGCGTCATACTGTTCGCAATTTTATAATCTCCCGGGTTCGAGGTTGCGGGAGTTGGCAACCCTATTAAGGAACTCTCTTCTCCTAAATCACATAATAAATAAAATGTTCAAGAAATTTCATGGCAATGATATAATAACATCGCAATAGTTAAATAGTTTTGTCAATTACAGATCGTCCAGGCTTGGACAAATTTAACAGAAAACATAATAATAAAAAGTAGTAAAATAATAGTTTTATTGATACCTCATCAAGTAGTTGCAGCTCTATAGTGATCTGAATCAATTTTTCTTTGAACATTCAGATCAGTCTCAATTAGTTCTAATATATACTTTCCGATACCAATTGTGATGATTCGTTCTTATTCAGTCTTGATATCATTTTGGTTATGAATTTTTATAATATTATCTAGCGCCAGTTCTCTGTTATGTGAGTTCAATACCCCCTAATATCTTTACTATCAATGCACAAATAAGGTTTCATTACACTAGAATACATTAAAATGTCAGCCAATAAAGGACCCGAATTAATTTTAGTAAGCGATTTGAACGGATAAAACCATTTCCATTCAATCATTAGGTAATTATAAAAATGTATAAAATCCGGTTTAGTTCTATTTATAAACCTCTATTGTAAGAGTTTTACTAAATTTCACTTTCTCCCTTAAATTCCGCTTTTAAGGTTTTGGAATTTGTAGAAGCATATAATTTGCAAATGAAGAAAATCTCCCAAAGCACTTGTTTTTTGAGCACCTTTCCCAATTTAGTGAAGTTTCTGTTCACTTTTCATAACCAACAAAATAAATTTTACTAAGGAAATGGGTTTGGAAAATTTCTTGTGCTTTTTCCTTTCTCTTTCGATGGTGGGTTCCTTATTAAGGGATCGTAATCGATCTAATATTAATTAAAACGAATTATTATATCGAAGTATACATAATTTTATCAACAATAATCGAATATTTTATTTACTAAAAATATATTTCAATTCAAATATTCACAAATTATTATTTAATTAATTAATATTACTGATTTATAGTCTTCAAACTCTTTTTAATTCAATGGATAAAATAATCAGTGGTGAAATTGGAAGAAATAAAAGTTCTTATAATAAAATTATTATTTGTTTAAATAGTCTTTTTCACTACAAGCAACTAATTTTGTATTTCTTATATTTACTTGTTAATTGTAATGGATATTTAATAATTTTTGAAGCGAATTATGTGTTAAAAACTGAAATGAGTACTGAATTTAGATTCCATTAGGATTTATTCTGATATTTATGGATTAAAACATGTAGAAACGGAATGTCTTGTTAGCCATAACTTATAAATTTGACCGCAAATATACTGCTTAAGATAATTTTTTTTATTAATATCAATCCCATCGAATCATAAATAAACTATTAATAATATATTAAGATCGATGATGATCCTATCTCCCTCAGAAAAATTATAATTCACGAGAAGAAAAGAATACAACTATTGAAAGAATTGGTGGACAACCTTCAATTCAGGGAAGCAGCTGAAACAGAAACGATTGATCTTTCTTCTAAGAATCTCAACATTAATATCGAAAAAGTCGCCGCGTCTAAGTCGAATGTTTTAAAGTATTGAAAGGATATTCATTTTATATATTAATTTTCCTCTTAGATATATTGATTTCGTCAGCAATAATCTCAATTCATTCCAACTCTCTCAGAATGCCAGTTCACATGATAGTCTTCTCAGACAATTCATAAAGATCAATGCCGAATTGCAGACGATTTTAATTAAATCTTCGGCCGAAATCACCAATCAATAGTAGCCAATCAAATTTCAATAAATCAAGGATGCGCGCTTGTGTCTTGATCAATGATATTTGCTCATTTTCTTTATTTTATAAACTAAAGAAAAAACTGAAACAATTCGAGTCAAGTATTGTATATTGACTATTGAAATATTGTGATTATTGGGTTGATTTTATATATTGAATACAAACTATTTTGTAAATTAATATCCTATTGAATTTGAGTTGAATTTCCACCTGCATCGGTCTGTAGATTTTTTTTTTGATTAAATTTTTATGTGATAAATCAATATTATGATTATGGCACAGTAAATAGTTAGAAGGAAATGTTTTCAAACTATTATTTTGTTGGAAATATGATTTATTGTTTAATTGGAACAAATCAAGCATAACTAAGATTGACAGTTGTCATCATCTCGGAGAATCAATCAGATTTTTGGGTGAGTTTCGTACGATTTTATTCTTTATTTCATTTCTTTCAGAAATCGACCTTTTATATCATTTCAAATGAAACTTCATTCGTTTTACTTCTTGATCTTTCGAAAGGTTTCTGATAATTGTTTAATATATTGTGAACATTGCTGCAGCTGTTTCAATAATTTTCTCATCAAAATTTTGTTTTAGAAAAATTATAATTTTATCTAGAAAAATTAAAAAAAAAATCAATAAATCACGCGACATTGTAAACAAAATTTTAATCAAATTTGATATGGAATTGATAATGTTTTATTTATTGATTTCCTATTAAATTTGATTATTTAATTTCTCATTGTTTTTATTCAATAAATTCTCATTGTAATGCAAATCAAATGTGTTGATAAGATTTGGAAACTTTTATATTGATTAATCTAAAAAAGGTTTTATTTTAACGGGAATTTTTGATTTACTTTATTCCCGGGAATATTTCCATGTCAACAATTGATTAATAATTTTATTGATGTAATTTGTATAATAAACAATTATTTGGAAAGCATAAACAAATAGACAATACAATCATTTGGCACGTCTATCATTGAGATAATTAATAAGCAAAGGCCTTATTGAAGACCAATATATTCAACATTTATCAAACAAACATGCATGAATTTATTCACAATAATTATGAAGGATTGCGTAACATTCTATAGGTCAAAGCAATCAAATATCTTAGAAAAATAATCTTATAAATAATGAATAATAGAATTTCTTGTTAATTGAGGTTACCTGCTTAATTACCTTATTAGCCCGAATATAACGCGACAATTTTTAACATTTTTATTAATTTTTTGGTTTATTGAAATTTATTGTCATGAATATTACCTATGTATTACTTTTAATTACCTAACCAAACGCTTATCTGATTGAATTTCCCTTAATTTTATTTTTTTTATGAGTATTTTTTTCTAAATTCGGGGTCGCGTCATGGGCGTCCGCAAGGGGGGCGATTGCCCCTTCCTCCTGGATTTCCCAAACTATTCTATTTTTTGATTAATTTAAACACATTTTTTTAGACGCGCTCAAACAATGTTGGAAAAACCCAAAACTAAAAAAATTAATAAAAAAATTTAATTTAAAGAGGCTTCCTGTTTGTTTTTAATGTAAAACACTGTTTTTATTTATTTTACTCAAATATTGATTTATAAATAAGTTAATTAATAATGAAAATAAGAAAGGAACTTATCGACAAATTGTAAAGCTCAATAATTATCAATAAATCCTTTATTTTCTTATTTACTGATTGATTATTTTTAAATTCAAATTATGTAACTTCATTTTCGACTAAAGATCAATATTTGTTTTCTTATTTTTTGCATTTTTTGAAGCGTTTGAAAATAAAGATGAAAGGTTTGTGAGTTTTGATAAAAGAGAATGGAGCTAAATGCAGCACAGAAAAAGTGCCGAAGAGTTTTTAAGACCATTATTTCTCAAAGTGAGAAATTGGCAGAACAATTAAATTTCCAGTTGACAATTCCCAGACAATGTAAGAGGCAAACACACCGTTCAAATAATGGTGGTTCAACTGTTGAAGAATACTTTCGAAGATCTGTCTTTATACCATATTTGGATTCAATCATCTAATAGTCGGAGAGCAGATTCAATGAAAATAACAAAATCAATTTTAGTTTATTTTCACTTCACCCAGTGGAAATGTTGAAACTTTCAAAAGATGAATTTAAAGCTCACACAGAAAACATCATAATGGAATATCAAATTGAAAACTTTGATGCTGAGGCAAGCACTTGGTTTGAGATGTGGTAAAATTAAAAGTCGGATTTTGAAATCAAAAGTCGTGATGGAATGATGGATTTATTATAATTCACAGATCTTTTTCCAGCTGTTAAGAAAGCAGTTCTTATTGCTTTAACATTGCCAGTGTCAGTATGCAGTGGCGTAGCTAGGGTATGTGCCGCCAGAGCGATCCTTAAAATTGCCCCCCCCGTACATTTTTTAAAATAAAAACTTTCCAAAACAGACGGCCCATTTTGCCTCCCTTTCCAAATACGCTACATACCCTTCACATATACATACTATTTATTCTTGTATGAAATAATTTTTTCTTATTTAAACAAAGTGTTTTATAATACATTAAAACATATAATAAATTAAGCATTGTCAAATTATCATTATATTTAATTTTTAAATAATACAATAGAATGCAATATATCAAATAGTATAAAACAAGACAAAATTAACATATCATTACAGAGTAAAAAACACAAAATAAATTAATTATAAAATTAGCCAACAACTAAAAATATTGTATACAAAATTTCTTTATATAAATTGGTATTAAAATAAAAAAGGACACTAATGTAATATAACAATAAACACAATATAATATAATATAATATAACAATCATCAACTGATACTTTTGAATTGTCTTAGAACATTAATACCCATAAACTATATTCTACAATCTACATAATTACTCTTCTTGCTTTTCGACTAGCAAAGTCATCAATAACATCATCGAAGTCTGCTTCCTCCGTTAATTGATGTTCTATTGATAATATGGCAAGATTTCTCAGCCGTAAACTGTGCATAGAAGATCTTAAGTAATTTTAATTTTGAAAAACTTCTCTCACAGCTAGCCACACTTACAGCAATTGTCAGGAAAATTCGTAATAAAATGACAATATTGGGTACGGAATTTCCAAGATTATATTTTTGAATGAACTGTAAAAGCTCAAAGGGGCTTTCTTTCAATATGTCTGTTTCGTTATTATAAATTATAAATTATAAATTTTCAAACCGGAAAATTGCACTTTCTTCAAGGGCGTCAATAGTATTAACTTAAAAGACAAACATAATTGTTTATATAAAATTCTACTTCCACTAATTGATTACAATATTATTTGCTAAAACATGTTTACTAGAGCTAATATATACTAATATATACTAGAGCTAATAAAATAACAGATTCTAAAGTATAATAAAATAATTAAATTTTACTTTTTTAACCTATTTCGATGAAAATTTCTGCAAAGCAAAGTCGGTTCGATTGTCCTTTTTTATGGAAAATCTCTCAAAGAGTACTTACGAACTCTAAAGGGTATTTAATTTAAATATTTATAAATTAATTTAAATATATTGAATTTCATAACGGGTAAACACATCAATTTTAATAAATATCTTATTATGTAATATTTTTATTTTTTTGTTAAACCATATATGATACATATATACGTATATATTTATTTTAGTGCATTCAGGTTTAAGAACCATACAGACGATCTCATCGCGAATATGCCGCCTCAGAGCAAGTGCCACCCCACCATAGCTACGCCACTGTCAGTATGCACTGCTGAAAAATCATTTAGCGCGCTGAGAAGAGTCAAAACGTGGCTAAGGTCAACAATGTGTCCAAAATGGACTTCCTAGACTTTGCATGATGATGTTCATCGTGACAAAATCAATGACAGTAAAAAAAAGCGAAAAGTAATGGACAAAGGTATCAATAAATTTGGTCAAGATCATAGACGTTTGCAGTTTCTTTTCAAAAAGTCATATTTATGAATAAGTCTTTAATTTTGTTTTATAATTACATAAATATTTATGGAAAATATACAACAAAGAACTTTTTTTACATTTTTTGATTCTGATTCACATTAATGTTTCAACAATTGGTTAATTATTATTTGGCTCGCGTCTGTGTGCGTTTTTTTTTCTTTTTGGTTTTGGCTGTGTGCGCACACAGACGCGAGCAAGAGGTAGTTTGTCAATTTCTTTTGAAGTTAGTTGAATTGTAATTTTTATTGATTTTGAATTGTAGATTTTAGAAATTTGAGATTTTGAGTTGGTTTTGTTTTAAAAAAGGGAAGTTCGAGAAATTGGGTTTCGGTTTCAAGAAAATTTTGGTGGTTTTTTACAAAATTTAAATCGTTTAAAAACAGGATGAAGTTCCTTGTTAAAATGGCTTCAGGTGGCAAATGTGATCCTTCTTATTTCGATGAAGCCCGTGAATTCATTGAAAATGGCAGAAAATTTGGTGGAGTATTGGTTCACTGTCTTGCTGGAAGATCAAGAATTGGTCCAAACGATGCGATTGAGACAATTAAGGAAAAGTCATTTATATGTCCAAATGATGGATTCATGAAACAATTAAAGATATATTTCAACGTGAATGATAGTGGTGATTACCGAAGTGATGAGTACAAACAATTAATCCGCTTATTGTCTCCAGATGAAATCAACAAATGCGCAAATACAGTTTCTCAAGCTCAATCTAATTTATCAGCATCTTCAAAAGATCTAGTTCAATTCAAATGTAGAAAGTGTCGATTTTTATTATGCGACAATTCAAGTGTTGTTGAGCACAGTAATATGAAAGCTTCGAAAGCGATAAATGAAAACACGGTTTGCAATGAGGAAATACTTATCGAAGCTCTTCCTTGGATTGATAGCAGCAATGAAGATGGTGAAATGAAAATGACAGTGTTAAAGAATAAAAGTTTGATAATGAGTTATTTTGAATCTGAGCTTAATCATGGTAGCAGAGCGTGGTTCCGGCTAGCCAGCCGGAACAAGGTAATTAAAATGTATTATAAAAGGTCTTTTTTGGTTTTATATATATTATGTAAAGATTATGTTTATTATGTGTTTAATAATATTTTTGTAATTAATAATATTTTGGTAATTAATATGTATTATAAAAAATCTTGTTCATGCATATTATGTATATATTATAATACTTTTGTAAAATTAAACATCCTCCCTTACCTACCGAGCGTGGGAAAGTGCTGCTATGGGCCCCAGCACTCTTTTAAAGGAGGAAGCCAGGGGAACAGGGTAAAGAACAGAGCTGAGTCAAGGGTGAGGGCGAGCGGGGTAATGGGTTTTGAGTTGCGATGGGGAAGTATAAATCAAATATTTGTCAAGACTCTTACTGGTAAGACAATTACTCTTGACGTAGAATGGAATGACACAATTGAAAAGATAAAAGGAAAAATCCAGGACAAAGAAGGAATTCCGGTAAATTGTCATAGGTTAGTCTACGCCGGGAAGCAATTAGAAAATAAAAGAATTTTGAATGATTATAGGATACAAGTAGGGTCGACACTTCATTTGTCACTCAGGCTGTGCGGTGGCAATGACGAAGAGATGTTAGAAGAAGAATTGTGGAAAAAGAGAATGAAAAAAGGAAAATTAACGAGATTGAGAAACAAGATTCTCAATGATATAAATGGGAAGGATGTTAGCGAATGGTTGGCGGAATATGAAGATCAAAAGGAGAGTCTAGATGAAGAATTAGGGGATCTGAGAACGATCAGTAAAAAATTGCAAAGATTGGACATCACTGCAATCTTAGATAAAGACCTGCAAGAGATCGAGGAAAAACATCAAATAATTGGGGCATTGATGGAAAGAAAAGCCAATCAATCTTTTATGGAAGAGAAGGAAAATGTGAATGATGATACCATCAAGAAGAGTAACTCCGTGCATAAAAGAAAACTGGAAAGTCTACAGAAAATTACAATACCGGTCTTTGAAGGCAAGATGAAAGAGTATGAACCATGGAAAGCAGCTTTTACGGCGTGTGTTGACGAAGCGGAAGGTGATGAGGTTGAAAAGATGTTTCACCTGCACCAGTACCTGCACGGAGAGCCATTAAAGTTAATTGAAAATCTAGGATATTCGGCAGAGGCTTATCAAATGGCAAAAGAGAAGTTGGATAGGCGATATGATGGGGATGAAAGGATATATTTATCAATGTTAGAGGAGATGGAACAGTTCAGGCCAATTCGAGAAGGAGATTTGAAGGATCTAGACTCATTTGTTGGTTTATTAGAAACGGTCACCGTGCGATTTAAATCCACTGGGAAAGAATCCGAGTTAAAGACTGGATATCTTTTTCAAAAGTGTTTGGGCAAGTTAACGACGAATCTGGTGTATAAATGGAAAAAAAGGCAAAATAGAAAAGGAATTGCGGGAGACGATAGAGGATTTGAGAAGATGGATACAACAAGAAGCGGAGATCCTAAGGTCCACCAACGAGGTTGTGTATGGGACTAAACCAAGCACCAGGGCTTATGATGGGTCAAGAGTAGAAGGGGTGTCTAGGGGAAGAGAAAGATTCAATCCAGGAGGTCGGACGCATTTTACGGGGCAACCAGATGGCAGAGTTAAAAGTGGAACAGTTATACAGGTGAATAACTCTAACGGCTATAGATCAGAGTGTGTACACTGTGATGGTCAACATTACCTAGACCAATGTGACAAGTTCAAGCAACTTACCATTCCAAAAAGGAAGAAAGTCATCGAAGAAAAGAAACTGTGCAGGAATTGCTTCAAAAGAAATCACATGGCCAAGGAATGTCGTAAAGAATCTTTCTGCAAGGTTACCGGATGTAAGCAAAGGCACAACGAATTATTACATGAAAGACAAATTAGTGAGGAGAGTGAAAAGGATAACAACACGATGCTGACCCAGAAAGGGATGAACGAGAAAAACTTAAGACCTTACCTTAGTTTAAGAACAATTCCAATCTACTTGGAAAATGGGAACAAGAAAATAAAAGTCAATGCACTGTTAGATGATGCAAGCTCAGTAAGCTACATCAATCTAAGAATTTTAAAGGAGCTTGGGTTAAAAGGGGTGGAAAAGAGGACACCGATAGGGGTTATCGGAGGTAATGTCCAACAAATGATGGCTACTCCAGTGACCATGAAGTTAATTAGTAATGACGGCCGATTGACGAAAAACTTCAACGCACTGGCCGTAACAAATATCACGGGAGAAATGAAGGTAGTAAATTGGGCCAGAGAAAAACATAAGTGGACTCACCTGAAGGGCATCCATTTTCCGATGCTAGACGAGAGACAGGCAGTTGAAGTGTTAATTGGCGCGGATTATTTAACGCTTCAACGAGCACTCAAAGAAATCGATGGTAAGTTGGATGAACCGATTGCCCGTTTAACTCCACTTGGCTGGACATGTGTGGGAAGAACCTCGGTGGGAAGAACTTGGAGCCACCAAAGCAATTTCATACGAACGTTCTTCGGCAATGGCGAGGATTTGCAACGACAAATGGAGCGATTTTGGGAAATTGATGATAGCGGCTTAAAGGAAAATATATTTGCAGCGAAAGACCAGGCGATTTATGAGAAAACCAAATCTGAGATGAAGAAAGTAGACGGACATTTCGAGGTAAAAGTGCCATGGAAGGAGTCACCAACAGCTTTGCCCAATAGTGAAAAAATGGCAGAAAGTCGACTGCGAAGTTTGGACAAGAGGCTTGAAAAGGAAGACTTACGAACTGAGTATCAGGATATTTTGAATGGTTACCTGAAAAAAGATTATATAAGTATTGTAAAAGAGAAAATGATGCCTGGAGATTCGGAATGGATATTACCACACTTTCCCGTGGTTAGAAGAGATAAGGACACTACGAAAGTGCGTATTGTGTTTGATGCAGCAGCCAGGTGTAATGGGGTGGGACTTAATGATATGGTGGAAGTTGGACCAAAATTACAAAATGAAGTTTTTGATATTTTAATACGTTTCCGTCGATTTTCCGTAGCTGTTGTTTGTGATATAGCAGAAATGTATCTGCAAATAAGAATGGCTTTTGAAGACAGGAAATATCATCGGTTTTTATGGTCAACTGGGGGGAAAATTATGAAGTATGAGTTTAATCGGTTAGTGTTTGGTCTTAATGCATCTCCATTCCTTGCCCAGCTAGTCGCGCAAGAGAACGCAAAGAAATTTGAAAAGGACTACCCAAAAGTGACAGAATCTGTTTGCAAGTCTACGTATATGGACGACACCATGGACTCTGTTGATTCTGAAGAAGAAGGAATGAGGCTGAAAGAGGGGCTAGAAACAGTTTGGGGCAATGCCGGAATGCGGCCTAGAAAATGGCTGTCCAACTCGGAAAGAATTATGGCGACAATCCCAATTGAAGAACGAGCTAAAACACTGAATATTGAAAAGGAAACGACAATGGCCGTCAAGACCCTAGGTTTGAAATGGTACTCGGAAGACGATGAATTTAGTTTTCAAGTAGATCTGCCGAATGAAGAATTTTTATCGAAAAGAAAGGTATTGAGCATAGTGGCAAGAATCTTTGATCCATTGGGACTGTTAGGCCCATTCATAATCATAGGGAAAATGATTATTCAGAAGTTGTGGTTGTCAGGGCTTGATTGGGACGAAAAGCTACCTCCAAAGTTGAATAAAGAAATACACAAGTGGGTAGAGGACACAAATAATCTCGGAGATCTGCGAATTGCGAGATGTTTAAGGACTCAAATGAAAAATGAATGGCAATTACATGTCTTCTCCGACGCGTCAAGCACCGCATATGGGTCAGCTATATATATACAGGAAGAAACTATGGTGGGACCTAAAAGTGTGTCAATTGCGTCAAGGGCAAAGGTAGCTCCAGTGCAAATTATAAGTATACCAAGGTTGGAATTAATGGCAGCGTGTACTGGAGTTAAATTAGCAAGACGGGTTTCAGAAGTGCTAGGGAAACCGATGAGTGAGATATGGTTCTGGTCCGATAGTAAAGACGTAATACATTGGGTTCGAAATTATTCGAGACTATTCAAGCCATTCGTAGCTAATCGAATTGGGTTCATTCAAGAAATGACCAAACCTGGGCAATGGCATTATGTTCCAACAAGTGAAAATCCATCGGATTTGATCACAAGAGGATTATCGGCATCGGATTTGATAAACAGCACCATGTGGTGGGAGGGACCGAAATTTCTACTAGAACCAATGGGAAATTGGCCAGCGACGGAGTTAAACCAATCCAGTGTAACAAAGGAGTTGCGAAAGGGAATAACAATGATGGCATGTGTAGAGGGGCAAAGACGAATAGGGAACACGGACTGTTTCAAAGTAGAAACCTTTTCCTCATGGCAGAGATTGATCAGGGTGCGGGCCTGGGTGGAGCGATTTATTTTGAACACGAGAACGACACAGTCCCAAAGAAGCACAGGGCAACTGACAACTGAGGAGCTTAAAAGAATGGAACTCAATGTAATTAAAGGAGAGCAGGCGAAGTTTTTCTCTGAGGACCTGGCACGACTTATCAAGAATGAAAGGGTAGATATCAGAAGCCGTTTGTTAAAGTTGACACCAGTTTTAGATGAGATGACTGTGGTACGAAGTAATAGCCGCATAAATCATGCAAAGAATTTACCATGGGAGACAAAATATCCAATAATTCTATCGGACAAGAGTTGGGTCACCAGACTAATCATCAAAGATTGCCATGAAAGTTTGAGCCATTATGCAGGAACTCAACATGTCTTAAGTGTGTTGAACGAAAAATATTGGATTTTGAAGGCCAAAGTAATGATCAAAAAATGTGAGACAGATTGCGGAATGTGTAGAAAAAGAAAAGCTAAAGGAATGAGTCAAATAATGGCACCGTTACCGGCATTCAGGGTTTCAGAACCTTTTAGAGCCTTTGTTCACTCGGCAGTAGATTTTGCAGGACCGTTTGAAACTAAAGTAGGCAGGGGAAAGGTGAGAAATAAAAGGTACATTTGCCTATTCGTATGTTTAAAGTCACGGGCGGTGCATATTGAAATGGCATATGGGTTGGACACAGACTCATTTATTCGAGCGTTTATGAGGTTTGCAGCGAGGCGGGGGATGCCAAAATTGATGATTTCAGACAATGGCACAAATTTTATAGGCGCCACTTCTACAGTAAAGAATTTTGTAATCGACAACTATAAGACTCAAAGAGAGTTGTCGAAGCATCAATGCAGTTGGATTTTCAATCCTCCCGCAGCACCGCATTTTGGGGGAGTTTTTGAGTCCATGATCAAATCGGCAAAGCGAGCAATGGATGCCATACTGACCAGTGCAGATGTGACCGATGAAGAATTGGGAAATGTTTTGACAAGGGCTGAAATGTTGATAAATTCTCGGCCCTTAGTGGTTCAGGCAGTAGACAGTAAGGAAGACACTGTGCTAACTCCAAATCATCTATTAATTGCCGGTTGGAAAGGAGAAGCTGTGGAAAAGATAGAACTGAAGAAAATGTCATCTACGGTGTTTCGGTGGAGACGAATTCAGGAGTTAACCGAACACTTTTGGCGGCGATGGATGAAAGAATTGGTCCCGTGCTGGCGGCAAAGGGCGAAATGGAATAAGATAGAAGCTGATGTTAAGACAGGGTCAACAGTGTGGGTCTTAGACAAAAAGAATGAGTATGGGAAGTGGCCAATGGGGAGAGTAATCGAAGTGATACCTGGAGAAGACGGAAAGCTACGCGTGATGAGGATAAAATGTGAAGGAAAGGAGGTATTAAGATGCATATCCAAATTATGCTTGATCGCAAAAGAAGGAGAAGTTAATGGGGATGAGAGATTGACACCAAAGTGTCAAGGGGGGGAGGATGGTTAATTATTATTTGGCTCGCGTCTGTGTGCGTTTTTTTTTCTTTTTGGTTTTGGCTGTGTGCGCACACAGACGCGAGCAAGAGGTAGTTTGTCAATTTCTTTTGAAGTTAGTTGAATTGTAATTTTTATTGATTTTGAATTGTAGATTTTAGAAATTTGAGATTTTGAGTTGGTTTTGTTTTAAAAAAGGGAAGTTCGAGAAATTGGGTTTCGGTTTCAAGAAAATTTTGGTGGTTTTTTACAAAATTTAAATCGTTTAAAAACAGGATGAAGTTCCTTGTTAAAATGGCTTCAGGTGGCAAATGTGATCCTTCTTATTTCGATGAAGCCCGTGAATTCATTGAAAATGGCAGAAAATTTGGTGGAGTATTGGTTCACTGTCTTGCTGGAAGATCAAGAATTGGTCCAAACGATGCGATTGAGACAATTAAGGAAAAGTCATTTATATGTCCAAATGATGGATTCATGAAACAATTAAAGATATATTTCAACGTGAATGATAGTGGTGATTACCGAAGTGATGAGTACAAACAATTAATCCGCTTATTGTCTCCAGATGAAATCAACAAATGCGCAAATACAGTTTCTCAAGCTCAATCTAATTTATCAGCATCTTCAAAAGATCTAGTTCAATTCAAATGTAGAAAGTGTCGATTTTTATTATGCGACAATTCAAGTGTTGTTGAGCACAGTAATATGAAAGCTTCGAAAGCGATAAATGAAAACACGGTTTGCAATGAGGAAATACTTATCGAAGCTCTTCCTTGGATTGATAGCAGCAATGAAGATGGTGAAATGAAAATGACAGTGTTAAAGAATAAAATTTTGATAATGAGTTATTTTGAATCTGAGCTTAATCAACAATAAAAATGACTTTAATTGAAATCATCAATGTACTATTATTAATCTGATTGTATATAGTAACAATGTTTTTTTCGTAAATGAGCATAACAAGAATTTAAATGATACTAATCGTTGTATGTTTAAGTATTACATTATTATGTAGAAGTTCTCTACTTTGTTTTTTTTACCCCCCCCCTCCCCCTTGGAAAAATTCCTGCGGACGCCCAAGGGTCGCGTTATATTCGGGCTAATACGGTATTTTGATGAATTTCAATGAATTATTTTCAAAGGTAATCAATAAACCAACCTCTCTAAGAAGAATATTTTTAGACAGTTTTATGTTGTAAGTCGACTAAGATTAACAAAGATGTTTTCAATTTAAGAAATTCAATTTATAAATAAATGTACCGTATTTTCGAAAGTATAAGCCATGAGTTATTTAAAAAAAGTTGAATTTATTTTGAAAAACTGATGGGTCATAGACATTTTCAAAGTTGAGGTTATTTATAATTAAATATCAGATTTCGAATCTTCATAACTTACTAGAATAATGACTAGGAGTTTAGCCTTCTTAAAGCCATTTTAAACACCTTTTGAGATGATTTAGTTCTATGCATCAAGATGCGAAACTCATTCTACCGGTTTTTGTAAGCATATGAATCCCAGTAGCAATCCATTTCCCTCATTGTTGACGCATCTTGGATTTGAATGACTTTTCAACAGCCAAATCAAGTGGTTGTAAAATTTTGTTAACTCTCG
This sequence comes from Schmidtea polychroa, assembly GCA_959609185.1. Lineage (NCBI taxonomy): Eukaryota > Metazoa > Platyhelminthes > Tricladida > Dugesiidae > Schmidtea > Schmidtea polychroa. The sequence goes on along the minus strand of CAUHTR010007372.1, from coordinate 50,144 downwards.
AAAAATTTTAAACATTCATAGCACCGGCCAGAAATTGAATGGATGAAGTAAAATTCTTTTAAAACTGGTTGATTTGAAAATTCCAGTACATTTGAAAAAAAATTTAATTTAATATTATTGATTTTTTTAATATTCTTTATAGTAAGTTGTCAGAGTACTTACCATAGAGTCTATGCCAGTGGTGGCCAACCCAAATCAATCGAAGGGCCAAATTTTCGGAAAAATACTATCACGGGCCACAATAAATTCATTTAAATAAATATAACTCGTTTTTACGATTCAAGTAAACTTAGAATCAATTTTTTAAATTAAAAACATGCTTAATTCGAATATGAATTCTAAAAAAGACAATTATTGATTTGATGTTTAAAATTGTGTCCGGGCCACATCAAAACGCTTCGCGGGCCACCGGTTGGCCATGGCTGGTCTATGCCATAGAGAATAATTAACTTACCAAATTAACTTTGAATAAAAATACTAAAATAAAAAAAAATAATAATAATAACAATAAAATTTGGGCGTGGGATAACAAATTCATAACAACTTCACCTTTTAAAATCAGAGGTTAGGGGTTAGGTTGAACGTAATTTACAATTTTTTTTGACTTTATTTACAATGTGGTTTGTCTTGGGTTTGTATTGTTTTAGTTTTTGTTTTTGTGTTTTACAACGCACTTTAAAAATATAAAAATTTGTACAATTGAACTTTGTTTGTGCATGTTGTTTTTGTGTGTTTTGTGTTTTATTTGAAACAGTCGCAGTAGCAGCGTATCTTGTATTCTGGTATGATTGCTGTGTTTTTGTTGAGAGGATGCGAGGGTCTTTTGTTAGTTTGATTTTCGTTGTTAGAGGAGTTGTGTGCTGTTTGGTATTGATATATGTGTTGTATTGATATGTTTTTAATCTGCGAATGTTTATTCTGACTTTTTTGTTGTTTATTAATAGTGTGCCCACATTTTTGTTCAGATCGATTAGTTTTAAGGGCCTTTCGTATTTCATTTTTAGTGATTCAATACCCAAATTGTATGTACTCATTGCACTCGATACATACACAATCACTCTTTCATTTCCATTAGAATCTTTTTGTGATGACACCACTCCTATTCTATCAAAACTTGCATCATTATCTAATATAAATTCTTTTTTTAAATCCCGGAAAGCCAGTATTGAAGCTCTCATTAATTGTTCCTTCATACCTTAAAACACTATTTCACATTCATTTGTCCATATTAATTTTTTTTGGTTACTTCCAGATAGTTTCTCTAAGTTCTTAGAATACTTTGTATAACTTTCAATGAATCTTCGATAATAATTCGTAAGTCCCAAAAAAAACTCTTTAAACATTTTGGTCTTTCGAACAGTTTCACTGCGTCAGTTTTACGATCCTCCGTTCTCATACCATCTTTATTTATGATATGGCCTAAAAATTTAGTTTCACATTTCAGAAAATGACATTGCTCTCGGCTCAACTTTAATCCAGTTGTTTTAATTCTGTCTAGAACATTTTTTACTAGTTTATGTGTTCCTCTTTAGTATTTGAAAATATTAAGATGTCATCCAGGTACACTACAGCTTCTTTCCAATTTAGTGATCGAAGTACTTTGTTCATTAATTTCTGGAAAGTAGCATGAGCCGCTGTTATCCCAAATGGCATATGATTGAAGCAATATTGCTCATTCTTTGTAGTATAAACAGTTTTCTTTCTTAAATCTTCAGTTAACTCCACTTGATAATATGCACTGCCTAAATCCAGTGTTGGGAAAAATCTCTATCTATTAAGAGCGTCCATCATTTCTTCTGTATTTGGTATTGGAAAAATAATTCGCTCTGTTACAAAATTTAATGCTCGAAAATCTAAGCAAATCCTTATCTCATCTTTGTCTTTCTTTTTAATGCATACCAGTGTCGAATTCCAAGGTAATTCGCATTTCTTTATAATACCATTCTTTTCCATCACTTTAATATTTTCTTCTAATTTCGATAAGAGGTGTACTGCTTGACGTCTTGGATTAATAACAATTGGAGGTTCTGTCGTATTTATTTCATGTTGTACTATTTCTGTTTCACCAGTCCCATTTATATGTCATAAATACTGTTTTATATTCTTCAATCAATTTCTCGATTTCTTTGTCTTCTTCTTCCCTTTTTTAAATCCTCTTTTTTTGACCAATATAACTTATCTCATATTTCTCACTATCGGTTCTTTGTAAATATATATTAAATTCCATCAAAAAATTTACCCCCCCCCCGATTTTTTTTGGAATAACTCCTCGAGTAACATAGAATCATATTGGTTTTGAAATACCCCTTACAGTTACAGTTATATTTATCTTTCCTATTACAGTTATGCCAGTGCCGTTTGCACATTTCACTTCAATATCACATTTCTCCAATGTTACGTTTTCAAATCTTTTATAAATTTTGTATTCTAAAGCACTAATATTTGCCCCTGTATCAAGCATACACATTGCTTTTTCTTTATTTATTTCAATTTCAACGCTGGGACTTCCTCCCATATGGTTATAATTAATTATAAATTCTTTAGGATTTTCCCCTTTTATGTTGCAAGTATTCAGATTTTTAACGTTACTAGAGCGATATGGTTTAAAAATTAATTTATTTTCATTTAAATTATATAAATCATAAATATTATAATAATTAAGTTCATTCAAATTATTATCAAAATACACATATCAACATTCAAATTTCATTCATTCTCATTCAGATCATACATATATTCACAATCATTCAAATCCATGCAAACATTGTTCGAAATATCACTTACATTCAATTTATGGCTTTGATTACTTCCCCAGATGTCGGAGCAAATTCGTTTGAGTCATCTCCTTCCACCGATCTTTCGGACTCTTCTCCAAAGCCAGCCATGTACCGAGAACTCTGGAACCTCCTTTGTGGACTAACTTCATAACACTGGTGTTTGAAGTGTCCATTCTTGTGACAATGGTTGCATTTGACATTCTGATCTTAGATGACCTTCTTCTCTACAAGCCCAACATCTTCGCATGCGATTATCTTGGTTTGGATAAACATTTCTCCTAATCTATTCGTTAAAATGTCTCGTGGGTCACTGTTGTCCTTATCGAAATTGTCCTTGATTTCTGGTCTTTTCCCACTCATTTCGATTTCCTGATCTTTGAACACTTGTTTCCGGTTTTATTTATTTTTACTTTTGTTGTTTTTATTTTTGTTTTATTTAATGTTTTACAATAATTTAAATATTCTTTATGCGGTTTCCATGTTATATGGGTCATCTCAGTTGGCCACTTACCTATTTTCAGTTAATTAAAACTTTAAAAAATGAAAATGATGACTAATATAATAATGACATAATAATAATTTTACTGATTTTGTTTGTTTTAAATAAAATAAATAAATTATAATTGAAAACACTTTTTTGAAACTTAAAATAATTTCCCTTGTAGTTCGTAAGAATTATTCTAATGGAAAAATCGAAATATCAATATTTTCCCAGGCGGAAAGTTGTAAGTAGATAATTAATGAAAATAGTTGTTTTAATAGAAAGTTCAAAATCGAAAGGATCCCAGAGAATTCAACTACAAAATGACAAACTAATTAATTAATTAATTAAAATATTGTTGACGATATTTTAATCTTAGTAAAAAATCAAAATTGCCAAGTTTGACAGACGTAATAATGTTCTACTATACTGCGTCTTAGCACTAAAACTAATGCTATATTTACAATAGCGACCTGTAGGATTGAAAATTAATTTGGAAATATTGCCGATATCCGATAAATAAAGATGATTAATTATGACTGTTGAGGTATTAAAATAATCAAATAAATTAATAGAAATAAAAATTAGAATTAAATTATATTCATTAGAATTGAATTATATTTATAATTAAATGAAGGAGAGATGTGAAAATTCGGTCAGGAATAGAATCGAAAGTGTCAAGAAATAAAAAGAGAACAAAGTTGCAAGAAAATGTATCATTATAGGTGAAAAGCACAAAAATGTGGATTGGGAAAAATCGATAAAAGATTCATAAATTCGAATTAAAGTCTGAAAAATTGGTCATGGAAGGAATAGATAGCGGGGAATAATATGGTGATAACAGAGTGTTCGGAAAGTGCCAGAAAGAGAGAAAAAACAAGAAAACGAAATAGATTAATTAATTAATTAATTAGCGAGTAGAAAGAAATCCTGAATTGGGTAAACAAAGAGGAGGAAATTTAGGGACCCATTATTTTGTCACTATGATTAATCGGAGAACACCAAGAATAGATAATGCGTATAGAGAAACTCGAGGCGGGCTATTAATTATTACTATTGTTTGAACCATTCCGAGTGACACCCGAGGCAGAGATGTGGATCTGAATGTCAGACGAGAGATTGGCTCGGCAATAACCATTTTTCATCCAGATTTGGAAGTATATTTGGAGTATAAAAGGCAATGGGAAAATCAGAAAAAACCGGCATTAGCCCCAGATAGAAATTTTAAGAAGAAATTTGAGAATGGGTAAAAGGAAACTCATAGGAAGGATCAAGGATAATAACGAGGTGAATATTAATAAAGATTTTTACAAAACATCAACACCGAGGGCAGGAACGGTTAAACTCATAAAACTTTGTGCGTTTAGAGATATTTTTGTGATTCCATATTTGTCGGGTAGTTTGTTGTTTCGTTAATTTCAATTAAAGGGACACGTGGAGTTAGAGAGTAACGACTCAAACTAATAAAACCCAACATGACCAATGCATATAAAATGAATTTAAACTCTATTAACTTTGTCATTGTGTTCGAAAATAAAATTAAACAAGCTCAAAAAAGAGTGTAGAGCGATAGTATATATTGCTTCTCCTATTTTCAATGATTAACCTCCCTTTCGGATTACTTACCCTTCGAATTACCTACGCATAGAATCAAACAATCATATAGGTTATATAAAATTATGGTTTTCTTGTAACAGCGATATGTTCAGCCTATATTGCAAGTTTCTATTTTATTCAAAACAGAAAAAAAGAGAATTTGCGACTATGAACTAGTTTTCTTCAATATAGTCAAGAAAAAAGCTTGAATATGAAATTTAAAGATTTTTATCTTTGTTATTTGAGTTATCTGCTTTTGGTTGGATTTTGATTTAAACTCGAAATTAAAGTTTTTTCTGACATTTCTATTTAAATTTATAATAAATTTTATTGTTTTAGACAATTTTTCTATAGTATTTAAGATTCGATATTTTCTAAATCATTCTAAAGCAGATTATTTAATTTTATAACATTCAAAACACAGAGCCACAAGCCAAAGTCAATTACTTCATCAAAATTCTCAAAGCACTCACAAACTCCACAGATTTCTCAATAATAAAGTGAATTAAAAAATTTGAAAATTTCTTGAAAAATGTCCAAAAAATTCACAAAATTCCTTTCAAAGATCGAATGAATAATCTCAAACTAGACCACGTTTGTTGGAAGCATAATTTCTTGGGTGCCTGAAAGTACTACATTTACTTTCATATTATTGGGAGTCAGAGCTTGCGCCATTGGCCGGGATTTATGTGGTATTCGTATTTAAAGACCAGTGAGTTCGAGTACTGAGGATTTTGTATCAAGCTGATTGGTAAAAATAAGGAATTTTCGGATATAAATTCTTTTTATTTTGATTAATTAAATATCTTGGACCTTATGAATAGAATCAGTATTTCAATTTCATTTTAATTATAGCCATTTTAGTTTTAGTTTTCAGATAAAATTAAGTTTTAAAGTCATATTTAATGTGGCCTGGTCGCAAATGGTCAGATTTATTATTATTATTATCATTATTATTATTATTATTATTATTATTATTATTATTATTATTATTATTATTATTATTATTATTATTATTATTATTATTATTATTATTATTATTATTATTATTATTATTATTATTATTATTATTATTATTATTATTATTATTATTATTATTATTATTATTATTATTATTATTATTATTATCATTATTTTTATTATTATTATTATTTTAACACTATCTTTAATGAGTATTGGAAGTCATTGAAATTATGATTATATATGAGTTGATAAGAGTTATTTTCATCACATTTTATTAATCAAATGTTTTCAAAAAATGTTATGATGAATAGGTCATATATTTTTTATATCAAATAAATATTTCATGAATCGTGCTAATTTGACGGAGTCTTGTAGGCGAGATATCAGTTATAAAGTCCTGGAATCTGTAGCATTTTATTATATTTATGGATTTTTGAGTTCCATCGCAATTATTCTCAATTTTTTGCTCATTTTGAGTTTGTGTTTTCCGCGATTTAATCGCCATTTGATTAACCTGCACAAATTGGTGAAACTGTTGATGATATTCGACCTAATCAATTCTTGTCTATTACCCATCAATTTGATCGTCATGCGATTCTTCGAAACAAGCTATGATATTTCAATAGATATTTTCTACAACATTCGAGACGGCATTCTCTCTGGCCATGCTATTCTTCTTCTATTATTGAGTCTTGAACGAAATTTATTGATTATTTTCCCAATAAATCACAGAAAAATCAATAATATTATCAATGTGCTTCTCTATGTGTTGATTGCATCGATCGCCATTACGTACATAGTGCGAGTAACATTGATCCAGATCGAAATCGATTGTGAACTGCGAATCAATATTGATTCGTCATTTATTTTACTGATCGGAATTTCGGCGTCGATCATTCTATCCTTATCGACTCTTTTGTATTGCTCATTATTCTTTTTGTTGTATAGATTTTATACCCAAAATTCAATGACAGAATTGAACAAATCGAGATTGAATTATTCATATAAATTTGCTGTAGTTTTTTCGTTCGCTACCTTGATCTTGATTCTCAGTTTTCTGCCGGTATTTCTTAGCAACACGAAGATGGTGAAATGGCCGGGTTATATTTTATATTATAGTTTTTATTTGCACTCGCTCAGTGATCCGATCATATTGATTGCTTCCAAAGGGACATTGAGAAATAGAATCAAATGGATGATAACTTGCGGTAAGTCAGAACTGAGACCCAGATCAAGCACATTTCTCAGCAAAATCGGCTCGAAGGTTTCCACGCGTTTTTAATAAAACCTTCTTGTCAAAAATTAAAATGAATTTTCAAATTTACTATTGCAATATATTTTATTGTTTTAATTATTCTATGTTTTAATATTCATAATTTTTTAACATTTTACTTTTGATTTATTTTTGTGTCGATTCATTTGTATTTTTCAACTAGAATTTAATAAAAAATTACAAATTTATAAAATAAAAAAGAAATAAAAAATAATGTATACCAAAACCAAATAATATCGGTTAAAATTAATCAAGATAATAAAATATAATAATATATATTGAGAAAAATAATTTATAGAAATTTCTCTATTCATTTTATATATTATTTGTAAGTGCATTTGTGACTGCCAAAATGTGTAGAATTTTCCAAAAAATTACACTGTAGTTTCTGACGTATAAGCACTAATGTGCATCAATATAATGGTAACCTGTCAAGCGTGGATTTAACCAGAATAGATAAAATAAGAGGTTTATAAATGTAGGAAGTATGTTTGGAAAAGTCTCAAATGAAATCAAAAATTGTTTTCTTTTATTAAAAAGTTTTTAAATTAGACTATGTTCCTTATGGAAAAAATGTCTATATAGCACATAAATCACGGGTTATCTTGCAAGAGTAGATAGATAGGTCTCCGCTGGATCACATACCCCCCTCCCCCCCCCCTAGGGGAAATTTTTTAAATTCTTTTCAAGGTCAAATTTTTTAATGTAAAGTTCATTTTTTTTTAAATTTGAAATTCGAGAGTTCCCAACAAGAGATATTATTATTTGAAAATAAAGGTCTTTGAAACACAGGGGTTTATCCGACAAAATATTTTGTCCCCCTATGTGTATTTGTCGTAAGGGTACTGGTCACATTCAACATGTTGCAAGGGTATATTAATTAAGGCATATGTATATTAGTTAAAAATTCTTAGGTAATTTAGTGAGAAATGGATGATCATAGATATCAGAAATTCGTGAATAAATTGAATATTTTGAATGTAACTTACCGAATTCTTATTTCGAGCGACTAATTCATTGGTTAACTTTGTCATGTTTAGTCATTTAAAATAATATTTAGCAAAAGGTAAGATATGAATATTTAGAATTTCATAGGTAATTTATTCATCTAGTGTTCATTACAATAATTAATATAATTTCGTGAGAAATGCATGGTCATTAATATATTCATTGATAATTTTGGTAGAAATTCTTTATCATTTAGAGTAAATTTCTATCTTTGTTTGAGTCAAAAAGGAGTCATAATAGAAACATGATCATTTGGTTATCATTTAACCAATTAAGGTGCTTATTAGTTAGAAATACATGTTCATATAGGGTTACAATTCTTTTCTAATTTAATGAGATGATCATTGGGTGTAATATATCTTTGTGAGAAATACATGGTTAACATTTTTAAATAGGGATTTTTGAGTAACTTTTACCAAAACAGGGATATTTTGTGCGAATAATTTAAGAATATTGGTTAAATTTGTCATTTTTAGTCATTTAAAATAATATATAGCAAAGGTAATTTAGCAAAATATCATTGAAAGATTTATCCATCCGATAACAATATTCCTTCAATAGATTAAAGTATTTGATCCACAAATCATTGTTTTCATTACATACCAAACCGTGAATCGTATTTGACTGAGCAATTATGATAAATTCATATTTTAAATTTTGATTAAGTCCTTTAATATTGTAATAATAGCAATTTATTATTAAATATACTATTATACACTAAATATTTCACAAACAACTCTTCTAAAAGATAATTTAAGATACATTACTCTTTTCAATCAAATTGAGCTCTCAAAGTTAAAAAGGGGACATAGTGCACAACACTCATACCCAACATTAAGTTTACTTAAATAAAATTATATGAAAACACCAAGTAAACAATGATAATATAAGGATAATTGGCCCAAAAATAAATAACCGAATAAAAAATAAAATAAAACACGAGCAGGAAGTATCACACTAAAAATTACCAAAATATAACCGAAAGACATAAAACAACAAAAACAAATTCGATTAAATACTTTATAGCAATTGTTAGTTCTTATAATTATTATTAAAATATTTTAATTCGTTAGTAACTCATATAATAGAAATAATTTTATTAAATAATTTCCTAACTTTAATGAAGATTCTTACCACCTGAGAATAATATTGTTATTTTTATCTCTGTGTTATTAAAATTATCTTTCGACTTTACGCTTCTTACCATTTTAGAATAAGATTTTTTATCAAAATTTGTGATAATTTGACTGATTCAATTTGATGGAGTTATTGTTAATTCGTTTTATTATATATCTGAGTTTATCCGACAAGATATTTTCTCCTCTATGGGTACTGTTCACAATTGGTACTGCTCGTAAGGGTACTAGTCGTAAAGGTACTGGTGTGTTGTAATGATTTTATTTAGGCAAATTTTTGGTTATTATTTAGCATTAAATTCATTGGTAATTTTTTAGAGTTGATGTTAGCGGGATTTTACTAACATTATTACTAACATTTTTTGTGAATTGAAAGAATATTTAAAAATTTAAGGTTTTAGTGTTAATTCTAAGACAAATTTAATTAATTTCTTGATAATTTACTATATTTTATTGACTTGCTTTTAAGTTTAATTTTATATAAAAATTATTTTTAATGACAGTTAGGTTAATAATTAGAGTTTTTATTATTTAATTTTTATGATGACTTTGTTATGATATTGAATTTGACAAAATAATTTTTTCATATATTTTCTAAGAATATTGATGAACTTTTAAATATTGAAAATCTAAAGTTGAAACCATCTAATTTTATCATGATGATATATTTGAAATCTACTTGAAAATTATTGTAAATATACTGAAATTTGTGATTTAGTTTGAAAGATATATCATGTTAAAATTGCTTTAATTGGCTGAATCGATGAAGAATTATGATCAATCAATATATTTCATCTCTAGTTAGGTATTTGATTGTAAATGTGGTGAAATATTTGTAGAAAATATTGATTTTAGTGAATTTTGATCTTTTAGTGGGTTCTTACCACATGAATTTAGATACTAAATTATTTCAATGGAAGAATGTTTGATGTTTGTAACAATTAAATAAAATTCATATTTTGAAGAATTTCCTATGGATTTTAAGAGAATTGATATATTAAAGGTCTGATATATTAAAGTCGGTTGGATTTAGTGAAGGTTCGGTTAAGATGGTAATATATGATTTTTAAGGGAGTGTTTAAAATAATAAAAATATTTGGTGAGGGATCGGTTAAGGTGGAAATGTTTTGAAATCTGTATTTAAATCGACAATGTTCTTATTGGTAAAATATCAAATTTTCAAGGGAAATAGTCAGTATTTAGCTATGAATAAATAATAATTCCTGTGAAATTATATCATTTTAGAGGTTTATTAGTTCGTGATGAATGTTATTGCACAGTAATTTAGATTTATGTTTTAGAACAAGTTTTTATTAATTATCCACTGTTTTATTAAGTCGTTTAGGGTTAATGATCAATTTACTTGGTTTTGACAATGAAATATTTGAAATCTTTAGAATTAATTAGGATTGTTATTAAAGGTTTATCAAAACTTTAAAAGCACGTGTAGAGAGTAAAATCAAAGAGTTAAAGGACACTTAGATCCTGGCGATTCATCAATTATCAAACATCTAGAATTTTGAGAACTAAAACAAAAAAAATCTAGTTCAAAATAATAGCCAATTACAATGATTTAAAAACTCTTAAATTAAAAGAGCCAATTCTTATCAAATCCGAACAACCGGCACCAATTTGAAACAGGAAACAAGTGAAATCTCGGACAAATTTACTTTTTATTTGAGAAATTTTGACTTTGGGTTGTGACTCTTAGTTTTAAAATATTTTAAAATTAAATAATCTGTTTTAGAATAGTTTCAGGAATATCGAATCCTAAATACTAGAGAAAAATTGTCAAAAACAATAAAAGTTATTTTAAAATTAAAATAGAAATATCGAAAAACTTTAATTTTTTAAATTGAAGCAAAATCCAATCAAAAAGAAGAAAATTCAAATTTTAAAAAATCAAAATTTTCAAATTCATGTTCAAATTATTTTCTTAACTTTATTTAAAATTAGTTCATAGTTTCAAATTCTCTTTTTCTGTTTTGAATAAGAATGAAACTTGCAGCAAAAGCTTATCATATCTTTTATGAATTATTTTAATGACAAATAATAATAATAATAATAATAATAATAATAATAATAATAATAATAATAATAATAATAATAATAATAATAATAATAATAATAATAATAATAATAATAATAATAATAATAATAATAATAATAATAATAATAATAATAATAATAATAATAATAATGATTCAAAGAAGCAATTCTCAAAAGTCAACACTAAAAAATAAATCAATGAAATAATCAATTTGATCTGTTGTCATTGACCTTGAGAATAACTGATAATATATAAGAAATATAATAAATTTAAAAAAAGAAAGTATATCATTATATTATATTATATTTATAACCAATGAGAAATAAGAAAAAAGAAATAAAAGAAAGATAGAAATGTATGTTCGGGAAAAAGATTTTTTTTTTTATTAAATTTTTTTTTTTTATTTTTTTATTTTTTATTAAATACATTATTTGCAGCAAAAGGCTTAAATTATCACTTTATTGTTTTAAATAATAATTATAATAATAATAATAATAATAATAATAATAATAATAATAATAATAATAATAATAATAATAATAATAATAATAATAATAATAATAATAATAATATTAATAATAATAATAATAATGATATTAATATTAATAATAAAAAGTAAATTTTATAAATTTATTTAAAAAAGTATTTTCATCTTGACATTATTAGGTTCGTCTAATTCATATCATAGGCATGATCATAAGCTTCATTTTGATACACTCTAACTGGATAAAGATTTCCTTCATATCGCATATCATCAAATTCCTTCTTTTCTTGTTCTTGGATTGCTTTAATTTTTTTCATTTGAACACACTGAAATATAATTACTATAGAGATTTTAATTTAAAATTATTTTTTTACTTTGATTATTATGACAATGACAATGATGGCAACGGCGAGACAAATGATTACTATCATTGTAATAACCAAATCGTTCAATTTGTCATTTCCATTTTGGTGCTCTGGGATAGATGGAATTTCATGATTTACTATAGAGAGGAAATATATATATAACTGAAAATTGAATGTAAAATTCCTACCATCCAACTGAACGTAAACTGTCGATTCTGGACTTTTGAGGCTGTCTTGAATTTTGAGTAAATAAGCTGGTAGGTCGAACTTTTCAATCGAATCGACTAGAAGTCTGACTTTGACATGAGCTACGATGCTTCCTTTTCTATTTTTAATAACAATCTTTTTATTAACAATTTAAACAATCTGTTTTGCTTACTCTAATCGTGTGACTGCAATCTGGTCTAGAATGTATTTGGCTTTCATATGAGCCTGTCTAATAATGTCTGTGTAAGACAAAATAGCTTTCTCATATTCAGCGTCCAATTTGTTATCTAAACTGCTATTCCATTTGTGGTTAATGAATGTGATTTTCAAAGAATATGAGGTTTCAAACAGCTGGATTGGGTGTTCTGTTGAGACTGGAACGGAAGTAGTATTCATTGCCATTGTCATTGTTGTTGCCATTGTCATTGTTGTTGTCATTGGTTCGGTCTTTGAAAGTTCTAATAGGTTTTATATAGATAAACTGCAAAGTTAAATAAAATTGTTTACCTAAATTGGAAATTGACACATTTTTGTTGTTAGAAATGCTTTGGATCATTTTGAAAAAGTTTGCTATAAACTTATTTTTGTTGATTTCAGCTCCAATTGTAGTAGAGAACTTAGATTGGATTTCTGCAATTATGCTTCCATTTCTAGGTTTAAAAATAGAATTAATAATTTGTTTTTTAATTTTTAGAAAATAAAACTACCTGAAATTTTGTACGTTGACTTTTTTCACTCTGTATCCGATAGCTCTCAATGATTTGTTGATCAACTTTATCGTTTCTCTCTTGATAGTTCTATATTTTTTACTTTGTGAATTCTTCAAATCTTTGTTGAATACTCGGTCTTTATAGGACAGGTCAAAATTGAGATACCAATATTGGACTGGGGAGTTTGTAGTTTTTGAGTTGGTTGACAAATCAGAAAATTTAGAAGTCATAGGTTTTCTGGTTGTTACTGAGACTGTGGAATTTTTCATTGAAAGCGTAGTTGGATTTGTCATCAATTGTTTCTTAGTTGATAAAACGGTTGAACTTTTCAACAAAGGTTTCACAGTTGTTGAGTTCACTACATTTTTCAATACCATTTTTGTCGTTTTCGTATACAAAATCGGTTTTATGGTTGTGCCTTTTGATAATGGTTTCATAGTTGATAGAGGTAAGTTAGACTGCGTCGCATTATTGATGATCTTTATTCCATTGGATCCTAATGCGAATGCGACAACCAATAGCAGCACTGTAGAGTGATGAATCATTTTAATTTAAAAAATATAAAAATAAATTTTAAATTGTCACTTTTATACTTCAATAAAAAAGCATAGATTATGTAATAATTTAGTGATTTATTAAAAAAAATATTTTTGCAACTATTCTCAATTCGACAACAAATCAATTATTATTTGTTCAAATTTCAAACCAAAAGTGTGCTAGAGAATTTCAATTAATTTAGAGCAATAATTCCAAATATTTGTCGAATTAGCTGGCACATGCCAGATTCTTTCTCACAAATAATTGAAATTAAATTTAAATAATTTCACTTTGATTTTGTATTTTTAATTGAATGATTGATTGATATTTCCATGAATTAGTTTTTTATATTTTAGTTGACAAGAAATTTTTAAGACATAAATAATAATAATAATAATAATAATAATAATAATAATAATAATAATAATAATAATAATAATAATAATTAATAATATTATTATTATAATAATAATAATAATAATAATAATAATAATAATAATAATAATAATAATAATAATAATAATAATAATAATAATAATAATAATAATAATAATAATAATAATAATAATAATAATAATAATAATAATAATAATAATAATAATAATAATAATAATAATAATACTTTATCAAGCTGTTATTATTCTCAATTTGAAATTGTGCACATTATATTAATAATATTCATAAAGTTTATATAAATATATTTGAATTATATTTCATTTTTTTTCAGTTTCAATCTACTTTTAATTTCCGTCATCACAATTTCGCTTTGAGTTTTAAGTTTTTTATTTCCTATTTTCATCACATTGACATTAATTGTACTTTAAACTTCGATTTTTATCAGGAATAATCCAATAATCTTTATTTTGAAATAAACTTGTCTAATTCTTCCTCTGTCAAGCAACATTATTTAAGAATCCGTAAGGGAAATATACTCATAACCTTGTTTAGGACAACTGGTCATAGGACAATAGGTCATTACAAACTGGTTATATGGATAACTGGTCATATTAATAATATATACTAATAATTTTACTCTAATTAAATATTAAATAAGGCAGGATAAAATATCCAAAAGTTTATTAATGAGATAAATATGCTAATGGCCGTAAGTACGTTATCACATCGGTTTGTCCGTATGCTGTCATTACTATACCAACTTTTTCGTGGAGAATGTTATAACACTTGACCGTTGGTTGTTCTAAGCCTGTGATACCTTGGGGGAATGATACCCTCTGTTTCACGCTACCTTTTTTCAAGCCATCAAAAAATTTCCACATCGTTGTATGACTGCCCTGGAACAGAACCCTTCAATGGCATTTGTAGTGTCGCAATTGTCCATTTTTTAATATAAGGGTATGGATATCTTTTAAAATCAAATCAATTAATCATTAACAAAAGTAAAACTTATTCATAAACATTGTTTTTATTTTTATATTATTAATATAACCAATAATCTTAGAAGCGAATTGCGCTAACTTCATTCCTAAAATTACTACACGAATGGAAAACAACGAACACAGATATAGGCAAAAGTATATAATTTGCATGTAATTGAGAAGCAAGAGTAGGTAGATGTGAGCTTTTTAATTTATTATGAGTTATCGAGCCTCCTTCCCCTTAGCAAAAAGCTTATAATGTGTTATGCATTATCACACAAAGTTTTCTTTTAATATAGATTATTTATTTTTGAGAGGAAAGTGCACTTTCTGACTAATGTGCGAAGATTTGAGATTTTTAAAAATTACATTCGGCAAAAATATAGAAAATTTGAGATCAACATAGTTTCTGGCGACAACCTTTTAGTATTTCTTCGCAAATCGGGTGGTGGAGAAATAATTTTTCTAGGGGAAAGTTCTTTGAGATTTTCGAAATTTTCTTTTTCCAAAATAAAGAAAATTTTAATACCTTCAACTTTGATAACCATGACATATTGGAAGATGGTCAAAAATATGTAAAACAATATTTTTTGATTATTTTCGAAATTATATGATATAATAATATTTTCAAAATTATTGATTTTCAAAATTTTCACTTTTGTCTGCATAATTAGACTCGGCTTTAAATTCTCTACAAGGTGATATAAAAATTTATTGATTTTGGGTAATCATTGTTTTTAAACTTTCCATAGTTTATATTTATCATTGAATTTAACGGTTGTAGTGCTGAACTTGGTGTAGTGTCTCTGACTTCCACATTAATAAAAATATCAATTTAATAATTAAACTTAAAATATATTATTAAATTAATTAAATTAAAAAAATATGCTTAATTGTTTAAATATTATTATTATTCCAAAAACATCATAAACAATTCATGAATCTTAACCACTGAGAGTTGTAAAGTTGTGGTAAACAAATATACGTTGGGAGTTTGTGTTTTTGGATTTTGGGACACGTGGAGTCAGAGTTACCAATGGTCAATTTTTTATTATCATAAAAGACATCTCATTAGTTAACTCTCATCAAAATCAATAAAAAAATATGCCAAACATTCGAGAAGCTGGAACCTTGGTTTTCCTAGCTGAGATCTCTCTGTTGATGAGCTTGATCATCAACATCTTCTATTCAATCAAAGAAATTTTCCTTGGGAATAATGTTGGGTTTTATGATAATAAAAAATTGACCATTGGTAACTCTGACTCCACGTGTCCCAAAATCCAAAAACACAAACTCCCAACGTATATTTGTTTACCACAACTTTACAACTCTCAATAAATGATAACAATTTTCAATCAACAACAATTTCGTTTACATTGCCTGATCTAGCTTCTCGATCCTGTGTGATTTAAAATAAGTTTCACCTTTTTACTTTATTTTCCACTCTTTGATCGGAATTCCTTTGATACTCTCGTTCGTCAGAACCCTTTAGTTTCTTTTATAATTCCCTTTTTCAGTTTTTCATTCTTTTCCTCATAGAGTATACTCTCGGTCTCTTCGTCGCTATCTGAGGCTACTGCCGATTATTTGAATTTGCAGTTTCCTTATATACTCCAAAAATCGTTTTAATTGCTTCGTCTTTCGCCTTATTTGTTTCCTCTGACAGGCGATTTTTTCAATTATCGTTCTTTAATTTTTGTAATTAGTTATTTCTGTTGACCCTTTTTAGTAATTCCCCTTCCTTTGTTTATCCCCATTTATCCGGCTGTTTAGATAATAGCCATCTAGATTTCTGTTTTTTTATTCTCCCTGATTACCGTACTCAGGTTTTCTTCATCGCTCGGGTTCTCCATTGGCTCGGACTTCTAGCCAACTCGGGTTTTCCATTAGCCAATTAATTAACTAATTAATAGTTTCTGTTTTTCCATTTTTTGTATGATTTTCGACCCTTTCTAAACATTTTCTTACAATTTCTTGCTCACTGTCTTCTTCGCCATTCCCTAATCTATACATATCCCATTTTCCAGATTCAATTTCAATAACTTTTCAATTTGTTCCAATTTCTCAGATTTGCGTATTTTGCATTTCGTATCGGATTGCACCCTTCCCAAATTCTGTTTACATCATAACATTCTTTCCTAATAATCCCTGCCTGATCGCAATTCTCTTTTATTCCATTTCTTTTTTCTTTTGGCTCGAAATAATTCTTTTTAAAATAATTTTAATTTTACAACCTCAACAATGCTAATTCACAATTCTAGTGATTCTCATGATAAAGCTCGTTATGAGAGCCGGAATGACCCATCCGTCTTCGATTGCAAAAAGGAGCTAATGATCAAAGTTATTCCAGATAAAGATTCTAATACTTTCAAATGGTACAATACTGGAGTCGATATGCCCAAATGCGAGTTCATCAACAATCTCAGTACAATCGCCAGATCAAGTACCCATGCTTACGTGGAAAAATTGACTGCTGGAACAAATATTTCTATGATCGTTTTCAATGTCGTTTTCAATAAAAACTCTATGCAAATTAGTTTCATATCTCTACATTTGTCATTAAAGTTGATAATATACCAAAAACTTTTTATTTAAAGAAATGAATATTCAGAAATCTTGTACAGAAAATTTTTTTTGAATCACAATATCATTTTTGTGAGCATGCAATGCATGACATGCATATTGAAAACTATAGAAAATGTATCAAAAATATTTTATATTACAAGTCAACGGAAATCAAGAATATGTGCTGTATAAAATATGATTGTGTATAAGCATTTACTGTATGTGATAAAATATATATTTATTACGTAAATGTTTAAGTCGAATTTATTCGCTATACGTTATTTATTTCTTGACTTTACACAACAATGTCCAGGTTAACGAGAATGAAACAATTACATGTAAACAAACTTGACAAACTAAAGAAATAAGTCAAGAATTCAAAGAAGGAGACATTGAATTGGTTGTTGAGGCAACTAGCATACAGTATGAAAAAAATCAATATTAAAACAATTTCCTACAAGAACGTACAAAACATTCCGTATTGACGATTTATTCAATTAGATTTGATGGAAATGGTTCCATACACAAACATTAACAATGGTTACAAGGATATTTTAACTTGTATTGATGTATTTAGTTGATTTATTAAGACTAAATCTGCAAATAAAATAGTTAAAGCAATAAAAACTTTAATATAAACATTACAAGCTTTATGATACCCAGTGCAAATCCCAATAGTAGTCTAGTTTCGAGCTTTTGGCTCTCATCAGTACTATGCAGGAGACGCGAAGATTTCTCTTCGCGCCAGGTAAGTATACAATATTGCTGATTCAACTCTATGGCATACTTTACTTTACATCCGTAAAAAAAATATTTTACTCCATTACAAATAAAAACTTTATTTGGTATTTGACATCCTGATAATTTAGACAAGAATTAAATTTGTGGGCTTTACAATAAAATATCCCTTCTTTACATTTGTTTTAGCTCTTGACTTTAATTTGAATCTAAGTCAATTGTCACAAAATGGTAACGTGAGATTAGACATTAAATTTAAAAAAGCTCTTGGTTCTCCATCATATGTAATAATCTATGGAGTTTCTGAAAGCAAGATTCAGATTTCTTCAAATCAAACCATTTATAATAACTATTTCTACATCGTATTTATGGAATGATACTCAATAATATACTCCAACTATGTAAATGAGAGCAATGAATAAACAAAAGTGAATAAACAAAAGTAAATAAACAAAAGGTCATCAGCATGAATTAATTTAAAATAAACTCAATGTAAGTAAACAAAAAATGTCATAAAAAATAAATTTTATTCATTGTATAAAATCTGATATTAGAAGCCCAATGCAATTAATAATGCTTCCTAGAACTGCTGTTGCCTAGATAATTACGATTTCGTTCTAGTGGTGATCTCGATCTGGATCTTGATCTGCGCTTATATGATCCATGTTGATTGGACCTGTTACGGTGATGATCATTTCTGTAATCATTTCTGTAATCATTTCTGTAATCATTTCTATCTCCATGTCGACTCCGTTCAACAGATCGTCCGCTATTTCTCCCATAGTAATCATCATGTCTCCTATCGTCACGGCAACGGGATCTCTCCTCAGGTCGAATCATATTTCTTTCCGGATTTCTGTCTGGATTTTGCCTATGAGAAATGTTAGGTCTCTTATTTCTTGATTGAATTTTCTGATGTTTTTTATTATATTTGTTTGATATATTATTTTTGGTTGTTTTTTGGACAAGCTTTTTATTGTTTGGTTTGATTTTGCCCAAATATTTTCCTGGTGTTTGATCGTGACCATTTTCTGTGGTGCTGTATTCAACTCTGATATTTTTATCTTTGATCTCCATTCCATTGGTAATCTCAATTGCTCTTTTTGCACTTTCGGCATTTTCATATTTAATGAATGCGTATCCGAGGGATTTCCTTGATTTATGGTTTCTTATTAATTTTACGGAAACGATTTCACCGTATGGTTTGAAAAGTTCATTTAAATCTTCTTCAGTGACACTTTTCGGTAACGCAAATATCCCAATGCAATCTCGAGGATTAGGATTTCCCTTTTCAACCGTATCGGTATTTGTTGGTGAACATTTTGGTTGAGTTGACATTGATTCTATGGGACAAGATTGCGTAATTGATTCAGTCGATATCTCAGTGCTTTCAATCAATTGATCGACCTCATCAGAGTGCAAATCGATATTGTGCTGATCGGGTAAAGGATTGAATTCATAGAGTTCAAATAGTTCATCAAATTGATCATTTTCTTTCTTTGAATTTGTATTAATGTTTTCAGTCATTTCGAGTTTCGGTATAAAATGTTTAATAATTAAACTAATTTAAACAAAATTCTGGAATTAAAATAATTTTCCGCAATTTAAATTTATATTATAAAGTACATCCGAAGTTCCACCTAAAATATTTTGCGTTTGCTGGCAAATAATAAAGCTGGCTCCATATGTTTTCTTCCTTTATTTCACAAATATCAAATATATAAATGGCAATATAAATTTTTGATAATTTTATTTATTGGTGAAAGATACAGTAATACCCCGTTTTACGTACACTAAAATAAAAGTATAAAACTACATGCATAATATCCTTCTTTTTCTTTTTCTTTTTATTTATATGTTTATTGTTTTAGTTTATTTCAAACATATTATTCATCAATAAAAGCAGTAGATTCATTTTACGTACATTTTTGTTTTACGTACACGCTCCGGTCCCAAAGTGTACGTAAGTGCGGGGTATTACTGTAAACTAACAGATTTTTTATTTTTAATTTTTTGATTCAAACAAAAGAGAAATATTTATTTTAAATTTTATTCTAATAAAAATGGTGTGCGGACAGTTAATCAAGCGACATTTAAACGACGACATTTAATCACAGCGGCAGATAATTACGCGACACTTAATCACAAATAAAAAAACCAATTTAAACAGGAATATGAATTATTTATTACGGTATACATGATTACAGGGAATGTACTTAGCTCATAATAATATAATTAGCTACGGTAAAGAGCCCTATTAATTTCTAATTGAAATAATATTATATACTTGATTTATTACGTGTGTTTGTACCAATTCCAAAACTAAATAAAATATAAACATAAGCACAAAGTGTTATTGAATTCTAGTGAATTTAATGACTTTTTAAAAAGTAAAATAAACACATAAGAGAAAATATCCTAAATAAAACGTTGATCATGTTATCCCAAAAAGTGCTGGTAACGATACGATTTCCTTCTGTTGTCAGATGAGCTTTGCAGTTGAATCGTTCAAACATCTCGCTGCGCCAATCTGTCCATTATTATTTTCACGAAGCTTTATATATTCAAAATTTCCTCGTATTAATGTCGGACGTCCTTTAGTTGACGTTCCAAAAGTAAAGCTTTCATTTTTACACACGCTTTTTTAAAACAAATTTTATCTGATTTAAACAATAAATTAATATTGAGGAGCAGGCATCAAATGCTCACGAAATACCATTCATTTAATTAATAAATCGATAATAATTCGTCATTTTTAGTAAATTTAGAACTTCAGAGGAGAGCAATAATTTCACCATTTAATAATTTTTGACTTTAACTTTCAAAATCATCTAATGCTTCTTAGCTCGTTAATATAATTATTTATTTGTAAAAGTTAAATATCTTTTTCTTTTAATAATTGGAGTTGGTGGTTTTTGTGAAAAATTAAAAACTTGTTATTTAATAAATTTATGTCAGATTTAAAGTTGGATTTAAACATGGACTTAAGCGGCGACCAAGCCGAAAATCAGAACATCAGCACCATTTCGAAATCGACAAAATCGCTAATAGAATGCCTACCGAAATCATGCCAAGACATGCTCACACTGAACATCAGACGATATGATGGACGAGGTTAAAAAGAAGCCGAAGAATGGATCAAGGATATAGAAGAATGGCTGCTGAGAAATGGACAGCGATTGACAAGCATTTTCGATGTGTCATTTGTGGCAGAAGCAAATACATTGTGGGGAAACGTCAGAGAAACATAAACAACAGAAGTGAAAGCCAAATCGTGGTTCTTACATACGTTCACAATTACAAAATCAATAACTGACAAAATCTGAGAATTGGCAGCTATGTAACAGGAAGATGATGAAAGGTTTGCATCTTTTGAGATACGGCTAAGGAAAGCTTTAGCTGAAGTTGTAAATTCAGGACGATCAGAAGAAGATATTGTTCAAGACTTCATCGCAAATAAAGCACGTGATGCGAGACTGCGGGAGATACTATTGACGAAACCAGAAACAAAAATTAAAGAAACGATATCATTGGCAAAAATTTTGAAAGTAACAAAAATGGAAACAATAAAACGGAATTTATTAAAGCAATCGCTCAATGAACATACGCTAGCATGACTGAAGAAGGGCAAACGATAATTCAAAAGAATACCGAAGATCCCATGCCTACATCACCACAGAGAAGACTATCAGAAGAATCATTTAGTCACCACAGATCAAGAAGAGACGAACAACCTATACGCGGACCAATACAATACGAAGGAAATAACCATGGTCATCGAGAACAATCTCCAAGAGAACAATTCTTGAGAAATGAGAGAATCCCGAATAGCTCAGAAAGGAAGCTGCCAACAATCTCTCTATATTTAAAAAAGCTAAGGGTTCCCTCCATCCGAATTTTACTTTTTTTATTTATTTTTTTTTATTATTTTTTTATTATTTGTTTTTATTTTATTTTTATTTTTTTCTTATTCTTTTTTTATTTTTATTTTTTTATTTATTTTTATTCTTTTGTTTTTAATTTTTTTTATTATTCTTTTTTTT